>JAFEMH010002505.1:140000-335857 GCA_022495995.1 Adenophora triphylla var. japonica | reverse complement strand
ATCACGCAGCATCTGACCTCTCCGTTGGCCTTGGTGACCGTCACGATGTTGGAGAGCCAGAGTCGGGTACTCAATCACCTTCCGATGAAACCAACTTCCGGGAGCATTTTTCTCAATTTCTTCTTTAACTTGCAAGGACCCACTCGGCTTGATCTTTGCGCAGCCTTCGCTTTGACGAGGCTTGGATTCGGGATCCAGGGAATTCTGTGCTCCACGATTGAGGGATCGGAGTCTGGCATGTCCCGATATGACCGGCCCGTAACACGTCAACTTATACTCCCGGGAGGAGGCTTATTCGGGGCTTCCTTTCTCGCATCGGCAAAGAAGATGCCCACTTGTCAGGTTTGTTCTTTAGGCTCTTGCAGCGGGCACCCTGTGTTCACTGATTAGTCATAACCTCTTAAGCAGACTTGGGCCCGGTTGTCCTCTCTTGAGTGGCAACTACGCGCTCGAGAACTTCTCTAATGTATTGTTCGTTTAATGTGTACGCTTCTTTATCAATTGAATTATTAACGTCTTTTAAGTTGTTTGTTAGCACTTATCGGTTGTTAAAGTGGCAATGCAGAAGGATACTCCGAAAGGTCGGAGACTCCTTTTACATTACACAAGAACGGGAGATACATGATTGGCTCACAAGCATTGTAGTCCTCCCGGCGTAAGGCCGTTGGATGACTTCCAGGAAGCTCGGACTACGACAAAAGTGAGGCGGCTTCAAAGCGGTTTCGAGACCGGGTTTAGGGAGATGTGGGTGCGCGGCCCGGCTTGTCTTCCGAACCCCGCCCGGCTTGCTTGCTTGGTCCGGTAGAAAGTTACCCAATTCTTGATGGCATTGCCGGATGCTTGAGGAGGGTGCGAGGGATCGAGAGGCTTGGCTCCTCGCTGTCCACTATCATGGCGATCATGCGTTGTTTGAGCCCGGTCGATCAAGTTGGGCAACCCATGACTTCTTCCAAACGGTGACTACGTAGGCCGAGTCCACCGAGAGCTGTCTTCTTATGAATTCACGGTTCCTTACGCTTTGGATTTCACTTGTCTCGAATGTGGCCTCGGTGGCCGATCCGAACAACTTGTTTCCCATGGAGAGTACCTTGAGTTGCTCCTCCAAGTCTCTGGGATTCCCTTGAATGTGTACTCATCTTTGGGCTTTGGACCAAATTGGTGGCGCTTAGTCCGAGTAATGAGCCTGTGATGTCGAGGAACGCTCCCACTTATCGGATTAGCCTTGAGTCCTTCCCGAAACGCTTGAGGTCCCGTACTAGTTGTTCCATCCTTTACGTAGTCTTGGCGTTGACTCATCCCCGGCTTCTTTCTCATCTTCCTCGGTTCATTTGTCTGGTCCCTGTCCAGTTCGTGGCCGGTTATTTCACGCCGTCAGGTTCCGCCGTCGGTCCCGCTCGTCGGTAACACCCTTGTCGGTCCACCTCGCCCGCCGTCGGTTCCCTTGGTGAAGTAAATGAGCGAGGTCAAAGCTGTGGAGTCTGGAGATTGGGTGTGCGTCGGAGGTTCCCCTTTTGCTGGCCGCTGCCTTGGTGCGGGCGAGCCTTTGTCTTCATGATGTCGGCCAGGAGTGACAGCATCGTAGCAGCCAAGCCCCAGGACCGTGGTGTGGTCCTTGGCTTCAGTAACTTCAGGCCGGGCCTTGCGGCCTCTTGCTGAAGCTCCAGCCCCGAGATGAAGGATTCATGAGTTTCATCATCCTCATGGCGGGAGGAAACTCGATACGTGGAGACAAAGGAAGGTCCACGTTGCATATTTGGATCTTGGAGAGTCTCGAGTGAATCCAGCTTAATGGCATGTCATCATTATGCTTGATTTCCAAGCCGGAGAATGTCGTTGGTGCTTTGGTCCCCTCATTGGTGACACTGTCAGCCATGTGAAGGCATCCGTGGTTAACTCGTTGCCTTGCATGAACTTGAGGCAGCCGGTGAAGGGTGGATGCCACGCCATTGATTTGATGTGCAGACCGAGGGACGCCCCGGGATGGGCTGTTGAAAGGTGATTGGAATGTCCAACAGCTTGGAATTCGGTGGGGGTCACCCGCTTGCCAGAACCCGGAAGTATTAAGGGTAGCAACCCAGAACCTGTACGGGAAGTAGGAGTCATAGGAAACCTGGCAAAGTGTGGACCCCGAAGGCTTAAGATCTCGCATGGGCTTGATGTCAAACGAGTCCATCATCTTGGACGCGCAAGACATTCATTCACGGGAACCTCCGTCTACCAACTTACCTTGCGGGAAAGCGACGCTCGTCCACTGTTTGGCTGTGATGTAGCAGCGGCTCATTGTGATCGACCCCAAATTTTGGAAGGTCCAAATCTGTGAAGGTGATAATGTTGCCATAGTGGATGTTACCAAGTCATCCGAATGACTTCATGCGGGGTTTGCGTCCACGGGGACCATAGGTACGGCCGAGGCTTTTCCTCTAGCTTGAGCTTCGTGAGGATAAGAGGGAGGTGAGCGAGAGACCAAAGGGAAATGTTCGCACTGAGTCCGCTTGAGCCGAGCGAGGATCGGGTCCTCTTTTCAAGGAACTTGTGTCTTCGGGCCGGCGGGACTGCGGTTACGGCTCCGTCGGCTTTTTGGTGGCCTTAGGTGGTAATGCATGGATTTGACCGTCCGAGTTAGGGCGCAGCGACATGAGGAGTTTGGTCCCTTCTGAACGAGCCGAGAATTTACAAGTTGAGCCATAGTTAGAGGAAGGATTCCTTGTAGCATAGTGGCCATTTGTCTTCCCTCAACTCATTGATTGTGGATGAATTCCCGGGAGCTTCGGCGGCTTAGCGTGATTCCTCGTCCCGAGGATACCGGCTTAGGAGGTGCCCCTCCTCGGTGAGTGTAGCCTACGGTTGACGTAAGCCTGTTCGAATGTCGGTGCTGGGCACAACTGATGATTGCCTGGATCGAGCTGTATTTGCTGACCCTTCTGAGGAGGTTGGAGAGTTCTCGGCTCAAGCGAACGGTCTCCTTGATCTCTTGCACGGTTATATCGCGTTCCTTTCCTTCTTTACGAGGCATACTCGTAAGGCGGTGCAGGTTAGTGCAGCGATACTCGTGGTTGGCTAGTTTTCCTCCAGCTCACAGGGCCCGGATCAAGCCTTCTTGCGGCGAGCGAACTGCGTCGAGAGTTAATGCCTCTGCGTTTCTTCCCATGTGAGAATAGCAGTGCTTCTTTTGAGCTGCGTCTGCGGCCGAGTCTAGGTAAACCTCCATCGGGAGAAGTTTTCTTCTCTGCTTTATACGAGTGGCGGGTATGTCGGAAGAGTGAAAGTATCACGGCTTCCCCGAACATCCGCCCATGTAATGACTTCGGTTGTATCCCCAGAGCTGATCGTTTACGTAAAATGAAGGCCGTAGACTGTGGCCAAATTTCCTCGAGTAGTTGCTCGAGACGAATTTCCATCCTCCTCTGTGTTTTAAATAGACCTTCCTCCCTGAGTTGGCCTTTCAATTTGAGTGCGGTAATAATCCGCTTCCACATCACTCCCAGGACCCTTGGGAGTCAGGTTTCTGTTGACTTCATGCCCGGCACGGGAAGAAGAATGGTTTCATCGTCTTCATTGTCGCTTTCACGGAGAACTTGCTTTCCTTGGGAAGGTAAGCGGTTGGGATTCCTGCCCGCCGTGTCGTTCCATCTCCTAGGTCATCGGGACCGTTGACCACCCTTGCTGGCGAGAGGGGTTGGATGAGAACAGACGGTAGTCCGGGAAATTGCCATGGGCAAAACTCCGAGGTCGAACCGGGTCTAGAGTGGCCTCTAGCTTTCTGTCTGAAGCCTACTGTGACACTTTAAGGGCTTGGTCCCCAGGTCTTTCGAGCTTGGTCTTCGTCCCAAAGACGACTTTCTTGAGCGGCTAGCTCCATGAGAGCTTTCCTTGCGAGACCTAGGCAGTCTCCGTAGAGTGCGCATCGTCCGGCTAGTGTCTAGAACCGTGATTACATTCAAATCGCCGAATGGCGGGAACACTTGGATTACATTGACGAAGGAAGTCGGACCAAGGACATTCCATGCGTCCTTCCTTAATCTCGATCACCAAGAAGTTTGCCCATATCTCGCTTGATTGACCCCACGGGGGTATTGAATTGCGCAATGTTGACGGTCTCGTGATCTCGTTTGATCGCCAAGTCTATCAAAGCTAGCGAGGATCGGCGTGATGTTCCTCGAATCCGGGCCGTGACGACCAGGAGTAGAATCGAACCGAAGCATGTTGATGCCGAGGTGGTCATTTCTGTGTCGGAAGGGCGACTGCGCCTTACGGGGAAGACTTTCACGTATGTTTTCGGGGTGGCCGCCGGAAGCATTCCCGAGTCGATCTCGACTTGTAGCAGGTGAGGAGCTTGGTCTCCTTGCTTGTTGCCCTTGGCCTCTTAGCGGCGCTTGAGTATAAGCTTGGCCGACGGCACGGGCCGGTTGCAGCTAGGGTGGTACTCGGAAGTAGTGATGAGCTGCGAGCTCGCTTGGCCGGTGCCTCGTTTACCATGAGCGAGCGGTCATCGAGGGTGACCTTGGCGTTGCGAGAATCGATAACAAGGACGGGGATCCTTGGCTTCATCGGGATACGGAATAGATGATATTGACGAAGTCGTCGTCCTTCACTTGATCGAGAGGGATTCCTCGTTGCGTGAATCACGTGCTTCCAATTATCGGATAGGCATGCATGCTTGGACGTTGAGCTTGACAATTTCCATGGTATTGGAACCTTGGTCGTAAGTGACTGATCGGAAGGAGTTCCGTCCTCAAAGCGAGCATGTGAATGCGGAGTGCGCTATGCGGAGTCTGCCAGCGTCCTCGTTCCGGAGAGTCCGGATTCATCGTCATCGATCGCTCAATCCGGGTGTAGGGACGTATTGCGTCAGGTTGCGTTGCTGGAGCAGCTAGGAAAAGCTCGTACCCCATGCTTGAGCGGGAAGGCTTGGAGGGGAGTCCCTCGTAGAGGACCTTCCATACGGCGGTCATACAGTCGAGATGCGTATGACGATACTTGTCGATTTTATCACAAAGATCTCCTCGCACAGCGGGGGCCGAGAGAATGAGTTTGAAGAATCTTGTGAATCTCGGAAAGCGGGAGGCAGGGGTTTTATGTGCCCGTATCATGGCGATGTTCGAGCGTTTCCTTCCAATACGCCTCGAAGTGTTGGAAACGACAGTTGAACTTGATGTATCGGGCGCCGAAGTGCACTTTGCTCGAGTACGTTTACATAGTTAGCATCTCGGACTCACGAGGGATTACGATGAGATTTGCCGGTAGTCCCTTGGTTGATTCGAAGGAGGTAACCGGTGCACGAGTGCGGACACGCAGCTCTTGTCTCGGCCGTTTCCTATGAGGAAGCTGTCCCCTCGGATGACTTCGAGGTCTCCCTGTCGGTTAATGAACTTGGCCTTAGCGATGGAGAGTGGAAGCTATGGCCTTCATGTGGTGTAGCCAAGGCGTCCCAAAAGAGCGTGAACTCGGATGGAATGTCCATCACGTGGAATTTCTTTGGCACCATTTGGGTTTCGAACCAAAGTTCAGTCATTGTCCCAGGATGGGGACGAGACGAGTTGTCGTAGGCCTTGATAGTCGAGTAGACGGTATCAAATGGCTTTCATGGATGCGGAGAGCTCGCATCATGCTTTGAGAGGAGGACATTAACGGCTGACCCGTTATCTACAATACTCAGGGAGTGATATGGTGTTGAGTTTGAGAGTGATGTACGAGCTTCGTTGTGCCCCGAGGTGTCTCTCGGTAAGTCTTCGTCACGAACGTGATCATCTTTGCCATATAGGCGGGAGTCGTAGATCTCGTCTCTATCCGTAGAAGGAGAGTCATCCGGCCATCCGTTTCTGTTTTCCTCTTGCGAGGTAAAGCCTTTCTTTGGAACCTCGGGGAGTATGTTGAGTGCTGTGGCGGTTGCCGCCCTTGGTTAGCACATTGATCGAGTGCGATTGCCAAGGCGACCTTGGTCTTCCTTTACCGGTCCAGGGCTCGGAAGGCTGGACAAGTTGAATCTTGGGCGATCCGCGGAGGGTTAGGCTTCGGCGCGGTAGGACTACCAAGATGCGAGGTATTCCGGTGTTCGAGAGTCTGAATTCTGGTTTCAGTGGGCTTTTCGGCTTTCCACCCCACATGCGCTCTAGAGGCTGCATGGCTGGAGGCAAAGAGGGTAGGCTGGAGTACGATGCGTAGTAGTCGAACCTCCCGGAGGGTTCTCCAAGTGTACCTACGGCTGGTATCTCCGGCTTCGTATCTTTCTCTCGATTCTTTGTTGAGAGGATTTCTTCTTGTTTTCTCGGAGGATTGCTCGGACGGTTTCTCGAGACTCGTACTCCCGGGCGGGCGGAGCGATCACAAACATCGTAGGCGATGTGGACATTAGAGGAGGATCAGTGAAAGAGGCGGGCGGTTACGTGGCACTCTTCTTGGGCACCCGCTCCAATGGAATTCAGCTGTTATTATTCGGAAAGGGATTCCGTGTATTGGGCCGCGGGGCGCTCTAACTTGCCTTCTTCTATCAAGTTACGGATTTCGTATCGTAACCCCAAACGGTTGTCGGTGGTATGGCCGTGATGCGATGGAAGGCGCAGTATTTGCTCTTGTCCGCATTGGCTACGGGAACTTTGGGTTTGTAATTGGCCGCGGGCTTAAGGAGACCCTCCTTGATTAACCCTTCCCGGCATCTTGCTTAGTGGCATGTCCAACTTGTCGAAGTGTACGACAGTACTTACAGTAAACTTGTTGCTTTGTGGGGCCCGGGTTTGTTACCCATTGTCCACGATGGGCGTAGTTGACAGACGTATCTTTCCACTTTGCCGGGGGCCGGTGCGGGATTGAATGCGGTTTGTTGAGCGGTATACGTATGGGCTGTGCGGTAGCCAACTTTTCCTTGAGATCCTTCTCGAGCTGTGAGCCGGCATTGACCATGGCCGGAGATGCAGGAAGAAATTGTGGTGATGAGAGTTCGATGGACGGTCTCAAGCAAGACTTGAAGATCCGCATACATTCGTCTTTGGAGAGTGGCTCCATGATTTCGGAGAGTTTCCGGCTCCATCTCTTGTAGAATTCCCCAACACTTTCATCCGCTTTACGCTCGGTGGTGATTAAGTCCTCGCGACTTGTTTCCCACTCTAAGTTGGATCTGTATCGTTCCGGGGAAGATGTTGCTTGATCTGTTCCAGTGTGGCGATCCGCGAGCTTGACCCTCGAAACCATCGTGGCCCGAACTTTTGAGCGTATCTTTGGAAGTGGTCGGCCATTTCTTGGAGGGTTGCTCCTTTTGCTCTCATGCAGAACGTAAGTGTCGACGTGCGTTTGAGGACATTCGGTTCCATCGAATCGGTCCATCTCGGCATTACGAACTTGGCGGGGAGAGGCGTGACCATTCCGGATCGGTGGATTTGAGCGTTTCTGCTTTGAAATTTGCTCATGGTGGCTTTCGGGTCTTTCATGCGCTCGACCATCCCGAGGCTAAGGTTGGGTCAGTGGTGGGCTGTGAGGCTCGGCGCCGGGTGCTACCACGTGAGCGGTAGTGATTGGAGGTGGGAGGCTTGGTATATGAGAATATACGGGAGCCTTTTACGAAGCTGTATCGGGGTTTGTCCCCGGTGTTTAGGGATTCGTGTATAGGCAACGGGACGAACCGGGAGGGTATTGAGGATATTGGCATCTGAGATGGTCGTGATGCTGTGATATTGAGTGATGGGTGTAGCCTTTGGGGCGACCAAAATTGACGGGGTTGCCACGAGAGGTGGCAACATGGAGCCTAGGTCATTTGTTTCCTTGGTTGGAAGGCATCAGTAAGTTGGCGGGGAGGAACTGATTGAAGGTTTGGTGAAGCTGGTTTCGGGGAATCGTCATCCTCGACCGGGACAAAAGAAATGCCGTCGGCGGGGATAGGCTGCTATACCACGCTCATTCGGAAAGGCTGTACCACGAAATTACTGGCGATCTTCTTTACGCCTCTTGTGAACCTCACAAGCCCGGATGGCTTCTTCCAATGTCATATACATTACCGGTGGCGGGGGTCCTTCCGTCCACGATTTCTCGGTGAGCTAGACATGTCGGAAATGCGGTGAGGCGAGGGAACCGAAGAAGCTGTCGGCGTTGCCGTTGCGTGATCTGGCAAGGCGGCCGGAAATCGAACCACTTTACGCTCATTGCGGGGAACGAAAGGAAGGGTTTAGGCTTCGGAAAAGGGTATTTGGCTCAAGGTTTTCGGGCTTGTGCAATGTGCGATTACCGATTAAAGTTTACTTAAAGCGCGTTTTCTCGAGTCCTAATTGGTTGGAAAAGAGCGTGTCTTCTTTTCGCAACTAATCCTAGAGCTCTAATCGGTGGATCTCGTCACTACGCTTATAAGCCCCTCGTTTCCATTGTAGATCATCTTTCTCGGGACGGACTATCCCGGCGAGGTGCGATAAGGCAAGCGAGTTCCACCGACAAAGGAAAAAGTGAACTTAAGGCTAGGCGATCACGCAAACTTTCGACGTGTGCGGCGTACGGGCCACGGTCGAGGTCAACGTCCTTAAGTTAAGGCGGGAGTCGTGCCAAAATTTGGGCATGACCTCTCGACTCGCTTGTGCGAGAGACCTTTAGCTTTTAGCGTTGGCCAAGTTGTGGGCGGCACGGTACATACGGCGAGGTTTGGTGACACGGCGTCACATTGAACCTTCGGGTATATTTTTCGGCGAGCTCCGCGTCAAAGTCAAGGTGAAAAGCTCAAGACTTCGGGTCGGGAACGACCTTCGGTCTAAAACTCTCGAGCTTGACTCGGAGCGGGGCCAGCGTGAAAAAACATGCACTTAGGCTTTATGACACGAGCTAAGCCAAAAACCAACCGGGGTCTTGGACAAAGTGTGACACAAAGAGTGCATGGCTTACACGGGCTAGGATGGGAGGTTTGGGACGACCCCGTGCGCCCCCGAAGGTGTACAGCGGAGACCAATCGGAGTGCAAGCGATAAGGCCATCCGGGTTAGGGGTTGTAGTGTGCGGTGTACCGAGGCGGCAAGTGCACGTGAAGTGCGGTGTTAGGCGGCAAGTGCGCGTAGTGTGCGGTCACTAAAATTCTTTTACGAGTAAAACGAGAGATTTTTCGAGAATGTGTCTTAAAGAATTTATGATGCACGGTTCAAAAAACGACATGAAAATCAAACATGAATGGGGATGCACAAACATGGTAAGATTTTGAAAAGTTGACAATGTAATGCCTTTGAAAAAAACCGTTCGAGGTTTAAAGTAACACACACGAGAACGAGGAAGGGTAAACGAAAGTTTGACCCACGGAAGGCTTTTTTGAAAACATCGGCAGTTTTGAAAAAGTATCTTTTCCCAGCGGAGTCGCCAGCCCAGAAATTACCCGATCTTTTCGCGCGGGCGGCGGAAAAGGCGGTTGTCTTCCGCGGGGTTGGTGTGCGAGACCTCGCTTCACGGGAAGGAAGCGAGAATGAGGAGTCGCCACGCGGTTTTTGTATTTTGAGCCCAAACGTTGAGAAACGGCTTTGTGAAAATGGTGTCGTTTTTATTGGTAGCAAAAACTTAGGAAAAGGCTTTTGAAAACGGGGATCATTTTATTGGCGGCAAAAACGAGTAAAAAGCTTTTGTACCGAGATTGTTAGGTTCGGAGGTCGAGGTTACGTTTCGGGTAGAGTATTACGAGATCGCCCAGAAACGCCTCGCATGGCGAGTCTTTCTACCTTTCTCGAAATCGTGTGTGTGTTTGTGTGTGTTTTGAAATGGGGGCTTGAATGACAAGCTTAATCTTGGTTTGAATGACAAACGTTGATTAGGTGACTTTTGAAAAGACGAGCGTTTGAATGACAAACGTCGGTTTTGAGTTTGAAATGAGCGTTTGCGTGGCAAACGTCGACTTTGAGTTTGAAATGAGCGTTTGCGTGGCAAACGTCGACTTTGAGCCATACGAGTCATTGTTAACGATTTTTACGGGAAAAAGCGTATTAAATGATTTTAAGTATCAAATGGCTGCTTTGACTTTAAGTTTGAAGATGAACATTCGGGGGCCGAACGTCACTTCGCGCGTTTTGAAAGAGAGTTCGACGGACGAACTCCGGTTTTGAACCGGGCATTACATTGTTAACGATTTTTACGGGAAAAATGCGTATTAAATGATATGCGATCAACGAATCGGGTTGCGACTCGGACTTTTGAAAAGTAAATACTATCACAATCCAAACGGATCGGACTTGTAAATGACAGTATTTAAAGCGGTGTCAACGGAATCAAACGATCCGGATTCGTAAATGACGATCGACGAGGCCAAACGGCTCGGAATTGTAAATGACGATCAACGAGGCCAAACGGCTCGGAATTGTAAATGACGATCAACGAGGCCAAACGGCTCGGAATTGTAAATGACGATCAACGAGGCCAAACGGCTCGGAATTGTAAATGACGATCAACGATGCCAAACGGCTCGGAATTGTAAATGACATGAAAGTAAACGGAACGGGGTCGGAACGCCGTTTTAACCCGTGATTACTTCTCTTACGGAAAGAGAAGAGGATCGAGGGGCTAAAACATATCGGACCCTATTAGACGGAGGCGTCTACATTTTGATAACGACGTTCGAAACGGTTATAGCGGCCGGCGCGTAAGCAGAGACGGAACGGAAGATTCGAGAGAGAGGGAGTTATACCTATGGCTAGGGTCGACTCCTTTGGCTCGGGAGGTGTGTACGGGACACGGAAAGTGATTCGAAAGGTTGTTTCGAAGTTGTAGGGTGCGTATTTGATCGAAATACGAAGATTTCATGCGAATCGAGACAAAACGGGAGCCCGGGAAGGGTGAAAACCGAGTTTGGACCGTGGGGTGGTGATTTTTGGTATGAAATCAATCCTCTTTTGCCTTTAATGACAACTTCTATTTATAGGGTGAAAATTGCGGTAGGAGTCCGGCCGGACTTGGGTGAATTTCGGGGTTTTGGGAATTTTGGAAATGCAGGGGACTTGCTTGGCAATTTCGGGAAAAGTGCACGGTGAGTTCGGCGGACTTGGCTTGCAAACCCGAGGGCATTTTGGTCGTTTCCCTCTGAAATTGATTGAAGGGTGATGTGTGGGCGGTGGCATGGGCGCCACGTGCCCTCTGAGTCACCGGCCATGTGGGATTTTGTCCCCGGTCCGGTTTTGTCCATTTTTAAAATAACGGTCAGGAAATATCAGAAACGCCCGGAAAGTGCCGGAAAATGCGTTTTCGGGGAAAGCCATACTTTACGTGAGATGTCACGTGCTAGAAATGCGGTTCGACGTCGGGATGCACGGGCGATCCGGGACGTCTCGTTGGCAATGGCACGGGGAGTTTAACGAGTTCCGGTTAACCTGGAGCGGGCCAGTTAACGGATTTCGGTTAACTTTCTGACGGATTTGGACGATCCGGATTTGGGTACTTACACAGGGGTACAATCGAGTCGGGATTTGTAGGCCGAAGAGCAGTGTTCTTTTTGACAGTCAATTCAGCAAGCTGCGCTTTCATTTCCTTGTGTTGCTCCATAAACCAGGCCAAATGGGGATCCAAAGGTGGAGCAGGAATGTCTGAGCCCATATTTGAGCTAGGAAGAGGACTAGCTGTTGGTGGTGCACTGGTGGAAGGAATACCATATCCCGGAGCATAGGTGAAAACCTGTCCTTGACCCAAATTACCTTGGGGAGTGTGGGTAGGAGCTTGGGCAAAGGGATAGAACCCAGCAGCTTGTTGTTGGCTTCCAATTGGCAGAGAAGGTGGAAGCAGACCTGAGGTAGCCGGATAGCTCGGGTTCCCAGGGTGAGACTCGTGAGTAGGCTTAAATGCGGGCTGCTATCCCTGGTTGTTGAATTGCATGCCTGGCTGCGGCGAGGGTGTATAACCGGGAGAATGCTGCGGTCTGGTGATTCGATGAGGCCAGGGATAGGGGCTTCTTTGGTCCATTGGACCACAGTGAGAAATGGGTTTGTGGAAGCGGAAGAGATGTTAGTGGCGACTTTGGACCAACATTACTTAGAAGAGGGCTCTTTCTTGCCCTAGACCAAGCGTAGTGGCGGCATTCAGCTATTGTTGTGGTACCACTGACATTCTTGTGAAGGTCCGGACTGATCGATTCTAAGGCGAGGCGGGATCCCAACTTGCTGCGGCATTAGAGGTACCCCAACCATGGGAGGACATTAAAATGCGATCTTGTCCCAGCGAGCTATGAAGCGGCTTGTCGCTTGGGCTGGATGGGTCCGATGAGTACGTGGTTGAGGAGCTGGCTGACCCATAGATCGAGAACCATGGGCCTCGGTAGTAGTACCGTAGGAGGTTGGTGGTGGCATCCGAGAGTAGTCAGGGCGACCAAGATTAGGATTGGGGTCTTCCTCTTCTTCCACGGTGAAGGTGCCATCAGGATTGAGATTGGCGGCCAAACCATGGCTCCTAATAGCCTCCATAAGGCTATTCAGTTGTGCTTCCTGTCGCAATCTCATACGTTACGCTAAGCGATTCCACTTCTTCATTACTGTTTGAGGAGTCCGGGAGGCGGAGTGGTGTTGTCCCATCGTTGACGAGCGTGCGGAGACATTCTGAAACCCGGAGTTGAAACAAACGGTGAAGCTGACGATGCGCTTGACTCTTCCCAACTGATCAAACGGTGGCCCGGCGCCCGAAACCAAGCTTTGTGAGGAGCTTCGGGGGAAAGACACGAGGGTTCAGATATTTGGGAGTGAAGGAGGGTAGGTGTTTGGGCTTAGGGCTCATGCAACATGCAGTTATTTGTTCTTGTTTACTTAAAACGTGTTTTATTAAACCTAAGCGGTTGGAAAAGATTGCTCTTCTTTTTCGCAAACTACTCTGAATCCTGGATCAGTGGGACCCATCATTACGCCTGCGGACCCTCAACCTGTAACCCCGAACAAGGGTTCCGTAGGGCAAGCAGGTCCCACCGACCGAAAAGAAAAACTATCCTAAAGTTTGGCGGGTAATCTAGTCTTAACGAGCATTCGATGTAAATTACGGACAAAGCTGACGTCAAAGGTCAAGATTATGTCTGAGGGCTCGACGAAAAGTCGGCATGGTTTGGACTGATAAATGTCCAGAACTGCTCTTGACCCGTCGTCAGTTAAGTCGTAATTAGGCATGGAATAATCGTTAATCCTTGATGACTCAGTGTCGTGCCGGGAGTCGGTGCATAAGTTGTGCAAGTCAAAGTCAAAGTCAAGGTGCCAGTCAAGATCTGGTCAAAGTCCGTGACGGAAAACCGGCGTGACTTCGACTGATTAGGGTCCCCGAAAGATATTGACTTGGCATGCCGACTAAGGTTTGACTGGCAAGGTGTATACACAGACAGGGCACGACACGGACCAAACTTAAAAACCAACCGGGTCTCGGACAAAGTGTGTCACGGACAAGTGCATGGTCGACACGAGGCTCCAAGGGATGTTTGGGTAGTCCCGTGCTCGCACCGAGAGGCGTAATAAGGCCAAACGGGCTGCTACTGGGATTTCCCCGGGTTAAGGACGTAGTGTGCAGTGTAAGGCCAAGTGCGCGTAGTGTGCGGCAGTCTATCTTCTTTTTCTGGGTAAAATAGAAATTTTCACATGTGTCTTAAAGAGTATGATGCATGCAAAAAAAATTTGAAAATGATTTTTTTTTTTTTTTTTGAAAAAATTTTTTTTTGAAATTTTTTTTTTGAATTTTTTTTTGAAAATTTTTTTTTTTGAATTTTTTTTTGAAATTTTTTTTTTTTTGAAATTTTTTTTTTGAAAATATTTTCGAAATTTTTTTTTTAAAACAAATGAACACATAAGCACATTAGCACAAAATTCAAACAGTTAAAGAAACGAGTCCGACAGTCAAGATATCGATTCTTCCGGGACAGTCAAAATAACACGAAATGTGCAAAACCAACACACACAGTACAAATGGTTTCAAATGTCGGGACGGAAGTTTGACCCACAAAAGCTTTTCTTTTTTTTTCTCTTTTTTTTTGCATTTTTTTTTAAAAAAAAGATAAAGCTCAAATTAGTCCCCAGCGGAGTCGCCACTGTGATGATGCCACGATTTTTGAAAATCAAACGGAGTCGCCACGCCGTTTTTACTTTAAGGGACAAACTTTGAAAAATGCCCAAAATTAGAGAAAAATGGGTTCGGAGGTCACGTTACATTCTGGGAAGAACGTTAGGGTTCACCCGAAATGCCTCGTAAAACGAGTCTTCCTAATTTAAAACCATTTGTGTGTGTGTGTGTGTGTGTGTGTGTTTTGCAAAAGAAATTTTCTGGAAATAAAAGTTTTGACTAGACTGGACTGAAATTTATCAAAACAGTGTGCTTCTGTGAGTGAAAAATAAAATGTCTGTCCATTTCATTTATGTCCGCGCGGACCAGAGCGAGGTGCATTCTTATCCGCGCGGATGAGACAGTAAAATTCCTTTTTCGCAGCTTTTCAGTCTGATTTTGTAGATTCCAGAATGTAAACTGGAGTTAGAGAATCAGAACTGGAGTTCTTGCACCAGAAAATGATAAATAATAACATTTTTGGGATTTGCATCCATGCTTGTCCCCACTTTCCTTAGACCTTGATTAGTGATCACTAAACATGATTAGTGGTGATCTACTATATCAAGCCATCCTTAGGGTACATTAGGACTTGAAAGCATTTCATTTGCTTGGGATGGGGAGATTTAACATAAAACAAAGATTAATGTATGAAAATTGATTTTAGGTTAAGGGTGTATCAACTTTAGAGTGGATTTCTAAGGTGATCATTAAGATGACCATCCTTGAGATCTTTGAACTCAATGTATCAACTTCACCCTTTTTGTAACCTAGGAACCTTAATGATCTTCATCCATGGAAATTGTTCCAAGGTGAAGACCTTAGGCTTGGAAAAATGTTTACAAGGAAGTAAAAAACAATTTAGACCATTTAAAATGGTCATTCATGAAAATTTATTCCAAGATGACCACATTTTAGGTCAAGGGACCAAGTGGCAAGCAAGAGCTAGTTAATATAAAAAGGACAAAGAGAAACAACATAATAAAAGATGTAGATCTTTATGGAAGATCATCCATGGAGATGAGCTCCATGGAGATCTTCCTAGATCTAAGGACTAGGGGAGTTGGGATCAACAATTAATTAAACAACAAGTGAATGAAACAAGTAGATAAACAAGAATTGATGAAGATGATGCTTGAACAAAGGATAAGTTTAGTGGTAAAGAAGGAGGGTTTTACCAATGGTGACACCCTATCTTCCTTGGTTTGGAGTTTGGGGCTTGAATATGATCAAGATTTGTGTTTGGATTTTGTGTTTTGATGAGTGTTTTTGGTTGAGTGTTTGGGGTTTGAAGGATTCAAAGGCTTAGGTATGGTTTGATAGTGGATTTGAGGTTGGATTTGGTGTTGAATTGGAGTTGTGGAAGTGTTTAAGGCTGTTTTGAGGAGGGATTTCGGCAATGTAACAGTAGGGAAAGGTGTTTGTTGTTGTTAAAACTGAAGGAGAAAGGCTGAATTTATAATTTGTCTGGAGCGTCATTCTTGTCCGCGCGGACAAGATCAAGCCCCATTCTTTTCTGCGCGGACAAGATCGACGGCGTGCCTGAACTGCAGAAAAGCTGTTTTGGTTGTTTCTTATTTGGTCAAAAAGGTGATTTTCCTTGAAAATGATGAATTTTCAGCGAGGTTTTTAGCCATATTTTTATTCCTTCCTCATTTAAATTGCCTTAGGAAGTTACCAAAATGCCCTTAAGTGTTTATTTGACGTGGAAAATGTTAAATTGGGCTGAAGGAACATTGGCAGTTCAGATTGGGACACTTACACCTCCGAACAGTCATACTCTTTTGTAAATGACCATTCAAAGAGTCACAACCCTAAATGTTTAAACTGATTTACTTCCTCCCTCCTAATACCAGATTCGGTATTAAGATTAATTAATATTTAAATTAATTAATATATTTCTTTCTTTCTTATATTATATATATATATATATATATATATATATATATATATATATATATATATATATAATATAATACTCAAAACTTTAAGCCATACTTGATATTTTCCCATAATAGAGGGAAGCTCAAGCAAGCTTATAGGAACTTTTCAAACTTAGCTATTATATAACAAGTTTAGCTCCACAAGTTTTATTAGTAATCCTATGTGGGATAAAGAAGACACAAGAAAATAAGAAATGAAGAACAAGACTTTATACCATGAATGAACGGTTGCTTTACAAACTCAATATGGGAGATGACCAATTATTATATGTGAATACTATTACATATAACAATCCCCCACTTATTTAAATATAATGACACTAAACAATTTCAGCTTCTTTACATAACGAATACCCATTAAGTGGACGAGCCTTAAACTTTATGGTTGAATGTGAAACCTTTAGGGAGACATATTCTCGTCATGTATGATTTCATGTTCCTTTTGATCTTGGCAGCACCTTGTAGTTGGGCCTTGTGCTTAATCCTGGTTTTCACAAGTACTCTAGGAATTTTACCGGAGTAATCCATAAGAAGCGGCCTCTCACTTCTTTACTTGTATAGGTAGACTTATCGAGAATGTCCACAACGCATTCTACGAAAGCTATAAGTCTATTAAGGATTTTGAATCCATCCTAATCTTGTTGTGGTAATGAAAGTGCATAGGTCAGATACGAAACTTTCAAATAGTGACACCCCCACTATTTTTAAGTTATGCACTCGAAATGTATCAAAGTTTCCATTTCACCAATGTCTAATAATGAATTTCCTTTTAACTTTAAACATAAGGTGACAAATCTATGACTTGTACCTTAAGATAAAGTTGGTTTCAATTAAGACATTGTTTAGACCGGTAATAGTCCCATATCTCTCATGACCTTTGTAATTTTATCCCCTGATAAAGATTTTGTTAGTGGATCAGCTAACATTTGATTTGTAGGAAGATACTCAAGTGTTGTCTTTCCCTTTTTAACCATATATCTAATATGATTATATCTCATAGCAATGTGTTTGCTATGATTTGATATTCTCTCATTCTTTGTATTAAATATGGCAGCTTGATTATCATAATATAAAGTTGTGGCTCCTTTCTTAGAATCAATAAATGGTATTGTTCTTAGAAATTTTCTAAACCATATTAAATCTTTACTAGCCATTGACATGGCTATGTACTCAGATTCCATAGAAGACAAAGCAACACATGTTTGTCTTTTTGAAGACCAAGTGAAATTACCCGGGTTTCGCGCGCGGCGAAAGCGGTTGTCTTTCGCGGGGGGTTGGTGTCTGAGACCTCGCTTCATGGGAAGGAACAAAATGAGGAGTCGCCACGCGGTTTTTGTATTCTGAGCCCAAACGTTGAGAAACGGCTATTGTGAAAAGGTGTCGTTTTTATTGGTAGCAAAAACTTAGGAAAAGGCTTTGAAAACGGGGATCATTTTTATTGGCAGCAAAAACGAGTAAAAAGCTTTTAGTACCAGAGATTGTTAGGTTCGGAGGTCACGTTACGTTTCGGGTAGAGTATTACGAGATCGCCCGAAACGCCTCGCATGACGAGTCTTTCTACCTTTCTCGAAATCGTGTGTGTGTGTGTGTCTTTTGAAATGGGGGCTTGAATGACAAGCTTAATCTTGGTTTGAATGACAAACGTTTGATTAGGTGACTTTGTTTGAAAAGACGAGCGTTTGAATGACAAACGTCGGTTTTGAGTTTGAAATGAGCGTTTGCGTGGCAAACGTCGATTTTGAGTTTGAAATGAGCGTTTGCGTGGCAAACGTCGATTTTGAGTTGAAAAGGAGTTCGAAGATCGAACTCCGGTTTTTTGAACCGGGCGAGTCATTGTTAACGATTTTTACGGGAAAAATGCGTATTAAATGATTTTAAGTGTCAAATGGCGGCTTTTAGTTTGAAGATGAGCATTCGGAGGCCGAACGTCATTTCGCGCGTTTTGAAATAGAGTTCGACGAACGAACTCCGGTTTTGAACCGGGCATTACATTGTTAACGATTTTTACGGGAAAAATGCGTTTTAAATGATATGCGATCAACGAATCGGGTAGCGACTCGGACTTTGAAAAGTAAATACTATCACGATCCAAACGGGTCGGACTTGTAAATGACAGTATTTAAATCAGTGTCAACGGAATCAAACGATTCGGAATCGTAAATGACGATCGACGAGGCCAATCGGCTCGGATTTGTAAATGACGATCAACGAGGCCAAACGGCTCGGATTTGTAAATGACAGAAATTAAATGACGATCAACGGATCGATCGATCCGGAATTGATAAATGACAATAAAAGTAAACGGAACGGGGTCGGAACGCCGTTTTAACCCGTGATTACTTCTCTTACGGAAAGAGAAGAGGATCGAGGGGCTAAAACATATCGGACCTCGTTAGACGGAGGCGTCTACATTTTGGTAACGACGTTCGAAACGGTTATAGCGACTGGCGCGTAAACCGAGACGGAACGAGAGATTTAGAGAGAGGGAGTTATACCTATGGCTAGGGTCGACTCCTTTGGCTCGGGAGGTGTGTACGGGACACGGAAAGTGATTCGAAAGGTTGTTTCGAAGTAGTAGGGTGCGTATTTGATCGAAATACGAAGGTTTCACGCGAATCGAGACAGAACGGAAGCTCGGAAGGGGTGACAATCAGTTTGGGCCGAGAGGTGTAGTGATTTTTTGGTGTAATTTGTTGTTTTTGAAAGCTTTGACAGCAACTTCTATTTATAGGTGAAAATTGCAGTAGGAGTTCGGACGGACTTGGACTGAATCCAGGGGGTTTTTGGGTATTTTGGAAATCTGGGGGACTTGCTGGCAATTTCAGGAAAAGTGCACAGGGAGTCCGGCCGGACTAGGCTTGCAAATCAGGGGTATTTTGGTCTTTTCCCTTTGAATTTGATTGAAGGGTGACTAGAGGGAGGTAGCATAGGCTGCCACGTGCCCCTACGAGTCACCGGACCATGTGGGATTTTGTCCCGGTCCGGTTTTGTCCGTTTTTAAAATAACGGTCAGAAAAATGTCCGAAACTCCCGGAAAGTGCCGGAAAATGCGTTTTCGAAAGCCATACTTTTACGTGAGATGACACGTGTTAGAGTCACGGTTCGGACGTCGGGATGCACACAAGGGCAGTCCTGACGCCTCATCCGCACGGCAACCGGGAGTTTAACGAGTTCCGATTAACACAGAGCGGGCCGATTAACGGATTTCGGTTAACTTTCGACGGATTTGGACGATCCGGATTTGGGTACTTACAGTTAGCCCCTCGGCGACGTCTCCTCCGAAGGAGGTGGGTCGTTGAAAAAGACAAGGATCCAAATCGGGATGCCTTACTTTGAAAGAGACACAGGCGGTGGTGGTGGACCCTTAGCGAAAAGGATTCCTACGTATCTCGAGTGGGAATCAAGCCGATCATAGTTCGAAAGGGGGCAAGGGCCGCGCATGGGGACCTTGACACAGCGAGCTGTTAGGGGCGTCTAAACATGGATGAGACCATTCGCGCGGTACACATGCACGAATGGAGCTTGTTGGGAGGCGTCGAACACAGGACTTTTGAAACCTTCGAGGGCGTGTGGTGCCTCAGCCGGAGTTGCGATGCCGACGAGGGCGTTCGTTCCTTGGGTCTTTGGGCTTATTGCTTTGTTGCCGGTTTTATCTGCTTTGAGGATGAGCGTTCGGGCTTACCTTGATGGCCGAAGAGGATTGTTGTGCGGAGCTTATTGCAGTGCCGCTGAGGTGGAACGATCGGGCTTACGACTGGCGGCCGGGGAGATGAATGTTCACTTGCTGAAGTGAAAAAGTGTTCGGGCTTACGAGGATGGCCGAAGAGGGATTGTTGCAAGGCGTTCGTGCCTTGGGGTTCGGGCTTATTGCTGTTGCCGAGAAGACGAACAGCCAGCGAGGGTCTCGATAGGAGAGTGGAGGTCGGACCGCGAAGGTCGAGATTGACTATTCGAGATGGGACCGTGAAAGGTCGATATGGGAGATTGAATCGGACCGTGAAAGGTCGCGGTTAAGACTTGGAATCGGACCGTGAAAGGTCGCGATTGAGACTTTGAAATCGGACCGTGAAAGGTCGTGATTGAAGATTTTTAAATCGGACCGTGAAAGGTCGCGATTAAGACTTGGAATCGGAACGTGAAAGGTTGCGATTGAGGATTGAAATCGGACCGTGAAAGGTCGCGATTGAGGATTGAAATCGGACCGTGAAAGGTCGCGATTGAGGATTGAAATCGGACCGTGAAAGGTCGCGATTGAGAATTGGAATCGGACCGTGAAAGGTCGCGATTGAGAATTGAAATCGGACCGTGAAAGGTCGCGATTGAGAATTGGAATCGGACCGTGAAAGGTCGCGATTGAGGATTGAAATCGGACCGTGAAAGGTCGCGATTGAGGATTGAAATCGGACCGTGAAAGGTCGCGATTGAGGATTGAAATCGGACCGTGAAAGGTCGCGATTGAGACTTTGAAATCGGACCGTGAAAGGTCGCGATTGAGGATTTTGAAATCGGACCGTGAAAGGTCGCGATTAAGGATTGGAATCGGACCGTGAAAGGTCGCGATTGAGACTTTGAAATCGGACCGTGAAAGGTCGCGATTAAGGATTTGAAATCAGACCGTGAAAGGTCGCGATTAAGGATTTGAAATCGGACCGTGAAAGGTCGCGGTGAGACTTTGAAATCGGACCGTGAAAGGTCGCGATTAAGACTTTGAAATTGGACCGTGAAAGGTCGCGATTAAGGATTGGAATCGGACCGTGAAAGGTCGCGATTGAGGATTGGAATCGGACCGTGAAAGGTCGCGATTAAGACTTTGAAATCGGACCGTGAAAGGTCGCGATTGAGGATTTTGAAATCGGACCGTGAAAGGTTGCGGTTAAGGATTGAAATCGGACCGTGAAAGGTCGCGGTTAAGACTTTGAAATCGGACCGTGAAAGGTCGCGATTGAGGATTTTGAAATCGGACCGTGAAAGGTCGCGATTGAGAATTGGAATCGGACCGTGAAAGGTCGCGATTGAGACTTTGAAATCGGACCGTGAAAGGTAGCGATTAAGGATTTGAAATCGGACCGTGAAAGGTCGCGATTAAGGATTTGAATCGGACCGTGAAAGGTCGCGATTGAGGATTAAAATCGGACCGTGAAAGGTCGCGATTGAGGATTGAAATCGGACCGTGAAAGGTCGCTATTGAGGATTGAAATCGGACCGTGAAAGGTCGCGATTGAGAATTGGAATCAGACCGTGAAAGGTCGCGATTGAGAATGGGAATCGGACCGTGAAAGGTCGCGATTGAGACTTTGAAATCGGACCGTGAAAGGTCGCGATTGAGGATTTTGAAATCGGACCGTGAAAGGTCACGATTAAGGATTGGAATCGGACCGTGAAAGGTCGCGATTGAGACTTTGAAATCGGACCGTGAAAGGTCGCGATTAAGGATTTGAAATCGGACCGTGAAAGGTTGCGATTAAGGATTTGAAATCGGACCGTGAAAGGTCGCGATTGAGACTTTGAAATCGGACCGTGAAAGGTCGCGATTGATACTTTGAAATTGGACCGTGAAAGGTCGCGATTGAGACTTTGAAATCGGACCGTGAAAGGTCGCGATTAAGGATTTGAAATCGAACCGTGAAAGGTCGCGATTAAGGATTTGAAATCGGACCGTGAAAGGTCGCTGGAGGAGTGACCATTGCTCCCTGGAGGAGTGATCTTGCCGATGACGTCGATTCCCCATGTGGCGAAAGTCCATGGCGTAGTCATGCAATAGAGTTCATGAGGTGGGATGTGATTGAGGTTGGAGAACCGTTGACATTTGTCGCAGCTTCGGACGAAGCTTGGATGCGATGCATTTCCATTGATATCCAATAGTATCCCATACGGAGAATGATCCGTGTCAATGCTCGGGCGTTCATGTGCGGACCGCGAGGTTCCGTTGTGAACCGTTCATTAGCTCGCTGGCTTTTTCTTTGTTTACACACCGAAGGAGTGGCCCTTGGTGGCGCTTCTTGTATAACATACCCCCCAGAATGACGAAATGGGATGCCAGGCATTTTAATGCCATCATATTTTTGGCTTTGATCCCTTCTTTGTATTTTCCATCTTCATTTGTGAAGGAAGCTTCTCCGCTTTGGAAGATGCTTGGTAAATCTGATTGTACCGGGGTTCGTCGATCGTTTCTTTTTCTTTTCGATCTCACGGCAATAGGTGGGTGTTTCCCGTCTGCCTATTCGAGGGGTTTTCTTGCTTTCCCTTCGGGAATTTCGACAAGAGGCGAGGTTGCCGGGCGTCTGCGAAGCGATTCTGTCTCTTGGCAAATAGTGAAAAGAGATGTCCTTGAGCGAGCAATGAGTTCCTCCATGTACGCGTGGTACTTCGAAGGCCGGAATCTACCGTCTTCCATTTGTTGGATACTTGATTGGTGATCAATCTTGAGTCTCCGTATACATCCCGGCTACGAGATGTTGAGCTCGAGGGCGGCTTCCAGGCCTGCTGCACGAGGCTTCGTATCTTCTGCATTGTTGGTCGCTTCAAAATTCGGCTTGATGGCTATGGGAGTATGCTCGTCCTTGGGATCGACAAGGAGCATTCCAATACCATTCCCCTTCTTATTGGCTGCCCCATCGAAGAAGAGTTACCGGTTTCTTATTTGTCAAGTGAAAAGATTCCGTCGTCAGGAAATTGCGGATCGGGACCCTTAGGTTCCTTGCTCGGGAAGTCGGCAACCGGCGATGCGCCATTACTACGCCCTTTGTTGATTTTCGACCATGTACTTGATGTCGAACTTCGGCCCGGGGAAGAATGACCACTTGGCTAGCCGCATTGACGAGGATGGCTTGTCAAAGAGTTATCGGACGGGAGTCCACTTTGGAGACAGGGAGCAGAATGCGGCTTGCATGTAGTGTTTCGGTTTCCCGACTACCCATACCAAGGCGGTACAAGTTTTCTCACGATCTTGAGTAAGTGAGTTCACTTCCTTGAAGCTTTCGTCTTACGAAGTAGATTGCATGCTCAACCTTGGAATCTTTACTGCTCTTGTGCCGACATTGCTCAGATAGACGTGTACATTCTTGTCGAGATACGGGAGTAGTGGCTTGTCTTCATGTGGCGGGCACGAGTTGGGGGATTAACCAGTAGGTCTTGATCTTCTCGAAAATTTGTTTGGCACTCGGAGTCCCATTTGATGTCGGCATTCTTTTTCATCGGTTTGAACATGGGCTCGCGAGAAGATGTCAAGCTTGGTTGATGAAGCGGCGATGTCTTGAAGTCTTCCCATGAAGCTCTTCACTTACGTCGGGGTTTGAGGCGGCTTCATGTCGATGATGGCCTTGATTTTCACAGGATCGGCTTCGATACCTCTTTTACGTAACCATGTACCCAGTACCTTGCCGCGCTTGGCCTTAGCAGAAGGTGCATTTGCGAGTTTAGCCTCATGGAGTGCTTTTACAGGTACATTTGAAGAACTTCCTCGAATCTGTCATGTGCTTTGCATGTCGATCCCTTGGAGTGGATGATAAATGTCGTCGAGCGTATACTTGATTTCTTTGTGAATCATGTCATGGAAGAGGGCATTGCGGCCGTAATAAGTAACTTGACGTTCTTTAGACCGAACGGCATGGCCGTGTAGCAGTATGTCCCCATGGAGTGGTGAAGGCGATCTTGGCACGATCCTCCTCGGACATCTTGATCTGGTTGTATCCGGCAAACCCGTCCACGAAGGACTTTACTTCGAAATTTGCCGTGGTGTCGACCGGCATGTCGATGTTAGGCGGTGGGAAATCATCTTTAGGGCTGGCCTTGTTGAGATCCCGGAAATCCACGCGACATCGACCTTTCCGTTGGCCTTGGTGACCGTCACGATGTTGGAGAGCCAAGTCGGGTACTCAATCACTCACGATGAAACCAACTCGGAGCATTTTCTCAATTTCTTCTTTAACTTGCAAGGACCACTCTGGCTTGATCTTGCGCGGCTTACATTTTGAGCGAGGCTTGGATTCGGGATCGGGGGAATGTGCTCACGATTGAGGATCGAGTCTGGCATGTCTGATATGACCGGGCGAACACGTCAACATACTCCCGGAGGAGGCTTATCGGGGCTTCCTTTTACGCATCGGCGAAGAAGCTGCCGGCTTGTGTCTCTTTAGGCTCTTGCGGCTGACCCCGGGTTCACTTTGGTCATAACCTCTTCGGCGGCTTGGGCCGGTTGTCCTCTTGGTCAACTACACGCTCGAGAACTTCTCTAATGTATTGTTCGTTTAATGTGTACGCTTCTTTATCAATTGAATTATTAACGTCTTTTAAGTTGTTTGTTAACTTATCGGTTGTTAAAGTGGCAATGAGAGGATACTCAGAAAGGTCGGACTTTTCATTACACAAGAACGGGAATACATGATTGGCTACAACATTATAGTCCTCCGGCGTAAGGCCGTTGGATGACTCGGAAGGGCCCGGACTCGACAGGGCCGGCTCGAGAGGGTTTGAGACCGGGTTTAGGGAGATGTGGGTGCGGGCCCGGCTTGTCTTCCAGTGCACTGGCTTGCCCTTGGTCAGGTGAAAGTTACCCAATTCTTGATGGCATTCTTTGGATGCTTGAGGAGGGTGCGGGGATCGAGAGGCTTGGCTCCTGCTTTGTCCCTATCATGGCGATCATGCTTTGTTGTCGGAGCCCAGTCGATCAAGTTGGGCAACTCCATGACTTCTTCAAACGGACTACTGTAGAGTGGGTCCACTGAGAGCGTCTTCTATGAATTACGGTTCCTTACGCTTTGGATTCTTGTCTCGAATGTGGCCTCGGCGGCTGATCCGAACAACTTGTTTCCCATGGAGAGTACCTTGAGTTGCTCCTCCAAGTGCAGGATTCCCTTGAATGTGTACTCATCTTTGGACCGTGGTGGCGGTTGGTCCGAGTAGAGGCTGTGATGTCGAGGAACGCTCCCCTTATCGGATTAGCTTTGAGTCCTACGAAACGCTTGAGGTCCGTGCTAGGCTTGTTCCATTCTTTACGTAGTCTTGGTGTTGACTATCCTGCTTCTTTCTCATCTTCATCGGAGTTCCCTTCGGTCCCCTCGGTTCTGGCTGTCGGTTATTTGTCGGTCCCCTCGGTTCTGGCTGTCGGTTCCCTTGTCGGTCCCCTCGGTTCTGCTGTCGGTTCCCTTGGTGAAGTAATGAGCGAGGTCAAAACATGGAGATCGGAGGTTGGGTGTGCCGTCGGAGGTTCCCCTTTTGCTGCTTGCCTTGGTGCGGGCGAGCCTTTTGTCTTCCTTGATGTCGGCGGTGTTGGCACGTAGCGAAGCCCCTGGACCGTGGTGTGGTCCTTGACTTCAATAACTTGGTGTTGGCCTTGCGGCCTTTTGCGAGCCCGATCTGGGATGAAGTTCATGAGTTTCATCATCCTCATGGCGGGAGGAATCGATCGTGAGGCAGTGGAAGGTCCACGTTGCATATTTGGATCTTGGAGGTCTCAGAGTGAATCCGAGTTAATGGCATGTCATCATTATGCTTGATTTCCAATCTTTGGAATGTCGTTGGTCTTTGGTCCCCTCGGTGGTGACAGCTTTGTCGCCGTAGGCGTGGTTAGCTCGTTGCCTTGCATGAACTTGAGGCCTTGGTGAAGGGTGGATGCCACGCCATTGATTTGATGCGGCCGGGGACGCCCCGGGATGGGCTGTGAAAGTGATTGGAATGTCCAACACTTGGAATTGATGGGGATCACCCGCTTGCCGAACCGAGATGTTAAGAGTAGCAACCAGAAGCATGTACGGGAAGTAGAGTCATAGGCCTTGACGGTGTGGGTGAAGGCTTAAGATGCGTGGGCTTGATGTCAAGCGGGTCCATCATCTTGGCGGGCAAGACATTCATTCGGAACCTCCGTCTACCAACACGCGGGGAAGCGACGCTCGTCAGTGGTTTGTGATGTAGAGCGGCTCATTGTGATCGGCCCCAAATTTTGGAAGGTCCAAATACGTGAAGGTGATAATGTTGCCATAGTGGATGTTACCAATCATACGAATGACTTCATGCGGGGTTGCGTCCACGGGGACCATGGTACGGGCCGAGGCTTTCCTCTAGCTTGAGCTTGTGAGGATAAGAGGAGGTGAGCGAGAGACCAAAGGGAAATGTTTGCACAGTGCACTTGGTGAGTGAGGATCGGGTCCTCTTTCAAGGAACTTGCGTCTTGAGTGGCCGGATTGCAATTCGGCTCCGTCGGCTTTTGGTGGCCTTAGGTGGTAATGCATGGATTTGACCCGATCGGGTTAGAGCCGACATCGGGTTTGGTCCCTTACGAGCAGTGCTCTGAGTTGAGCCATAGTTAGAGGAGGATTCCTCGTAGCGTAGGGCCGTATGTCTTCCCTCAACTCATTGATTGTGGATGAATTCAGGGAGCTTCGGCGGCAGGCGGATTGTCCCGGGAATGCGCTTAGGTGCCTGCGGCGGGAGGTAGCCTACGGTTTGGCTTGATTTGTTCGAATGTCGATTACTGCGAGTGATTGCACAGGCGAGCGTGCGTTGCGACCCTCCGGGGAGGTTGGAGAGTTCTCGGCTCAAGCGAAGCGGTCTCCTTGATCTCTTCACGGTATATCGCGTTCCTTTCCTTCTTCTTGAGCATACTCGGGGCGATGCAGAGTTGGGTGCAGCGATACTCGTGGTTGGCTAGTTTTCCTCCACTCTGGGCCCCGGATCAACCTTCTTGCGGCGGAGCTGCGTCGAGAGTTAATGCTGCGTTTCTTCCCATGTGAGAATAGCCGGTGCTTCTTTGAGCTGCGTGCGGCGGTCTAGGTAAACCTCCATCGGGGAGAGTTTTCTTCTGCTTTATACGAGTGGCGGGTATGTCGGAAGGTGAGTACACGGCTTCCCGAACATCTGCCCATGTATTTAGTTCTTGTCCCAGTTGATCGTTTACGTAAATGAAAGGCATGTAGGCTGTGGAATTTCCACTGAGTAGTTGCTCGAGGCGAATTTCCATCCTCCTCTTGTTTTTAAATAGACCTTCCTCCACGAGTTGGCCTTTCAATTTGAGTGCGGTAATGATCCGTTCCCATCCTCCCAGGACCCTTGGGAGTCCGGTTTTGTTGACTTCATGCCCGGCTTGGAAGAGAATGGTTTCATCGTCTTCGTCGTCGCTTTCACGAGAGAACTTGCTTTCCTCGGGAAGGTAAGCGGTGGGATTCGTTACGCCGTGTCGTTCCATCTCCTAGGTCATCGGGACCGTTGACCACCCTTGCACAGCGAGAGGGGTTGGATGAGAACAGAGACGGTAGTCGGGAAGTTGCCATGGGCAAAACTCTTGAGTCGGCTGGTCTAGAGTGGCCTCTAGCTTTACATGCAGAAAGCACTGTGACACTTTAAGGGCTTGGTCCACATGCCAGGTCTTTCGAGCTTGGTCTTCGTCCCAAAGACGACTTTCTTGAGCGGCTAGTTCCATGAGAGCTTTCCTTGCGAGACCTAGGCGATCTCAGTAGGTGCGCATCATCGGCTAGTGTCGAATCGTGATTACATTCAAATCGCCGAATGGCGGAAACACTTGGATTACGTTGACGAAGGAAGTCGGGTGGGACATTCCATGCGGCCTTCCTTAATCTCGATCACCAAGAAGTTTGCCCATATACGCTTGATTGACCCGGGGTATTGAATTGCAATGTTGACGGTCTCGTGATCTCGCTCGATCGCCAAGTCTATCAAAGCTAGCGGTCGATTGGCGGGATGTACGAATCCGGGGCCGTGGCAGTGGGAGTAGAATCGAGGCGAAGCATGTTGATGCTTTGAGGTGGTCATTTCTGTGTCGGAAGGCGGCTACGCCTTGCGGGAAGACTTTCACGAGATGTTTTCGGGGTGGGCTGGTGGAAGCGTTCCCGAGGTTGATCGACTTGTAGCGGGGTGAGGAGCTTGGTCTCCTTTCTTTGTTGCCCTTGGCCTTGGCGGCGCTTGAGGGTATAAGCTTGGCCGACGGCACGGGCCGGTTGCAGCTGAGTGGTACTCGGAAGTAGTGATGAGCTACGAGCTCGCTTGGCCGGTGCCTCGTTTACCATGAGCGAGCGGTCATCGAGGGTGACCTTGGTGTTGCGAGAATCGATAACAAGGACGGGATCCTTGGCTTCATCGGGATACACGGAATAGATGATATTGACGAAGTCGTCGTCATTCACTTGATCGAGAGGATTCCTCGTTGCGTGAATCACGTGCTTCCAATTATCGGATAGGCATGCATGCTTGGACGTTGAGCTTGACAATTTCCATGGTATTGGAACCTTGGTCGTAAGTGACACGATCGGAAGGAGTTCCGTCCTCAAGCGAGCATGTGAATGCGGAGGTACGCTTGCGGGTGCACGCGTCCTCGACTCCGGAGAGTCCGAGATTCATCGTCATCGATCGCTCAATCCAGGTGTAGGGGCGTATTGCGTCGGGTTGCGTTCTTTGGAGCGGCTAGGAAAACATCATGCTCTTCGTTGGAGAAGAGGGGTGCGGCGGGTAGTTCCTCGTGGAGGACATCCCATACAACTTCCATGCATTCATCCCGAGAATGACGGTGCTTGTTGACCTTTATCACAAAGATCTCTTCGCTGGCGGGGCCGAGAGAGTTTGTTTGGAGAATGCGACAAATCTCCGATTGGAGGCCAGGGGTTTATGTGCCCGTATCATGGCGATATTCGGCGTTTCCTTCCAATACGCCTCCAAGTGTTGGAAACGACAGTTGAACTTGATGTATCGGGTTGCCGAGTGCACTTTGCTCGAGTACGTTTACATAGTTAGCATCTCCGGACTACGAGGGATTACGATGAGATTTGCCGGTAGTCCCTTGGTTGATTCGAAGGAGAGTAACCCGGTGCACGAGTGCGGACACGCTTGGCTCTTGTCTCGGCTTCGTTTCCTATGAGGAAGCTGTCTCCTCGGATGACTTCGAGATCTCCTGTCGGTTAATGAACTTGACGCGGCGATGGAGAGTGGAAGCTATGGCTTTCATGTGGTGTAGAGGCGTCCCAAAGAGGCTGTGAACTCGGATGGAATGTCCATCACGTGGAATTTTCTTTGGCACCATTTGGGTTTCGAACCAAAGTTTGAGTCATTGTCCCAAGGATGGGACGAGACGAGTTGTCGTAGGCCTTGATAGTCCGAGTAGACGGTATCAAATGGCTTTCATGGATGCGGAGAGCTCGCATCATCGAGAGGGAGGACATTAACGGCTGACCCGTTATCTACCAATACTCAGGGAGTGATATGGTGTTGAGTTTGAGAGTGATGTACGAGCTTCGTTGTGCCCAGGCGTCTCTCGGTAAGTCTTCAATCACGAACGTGATCATCTTGCCATACGGGCGGGAGTCGTAGATCTCGTCTCTATCCGTAGAAGGAGAGTCATCCGGCCATCCGTTTCCTGTCTTCCTCTTGCGAGGTAAAGCCTTTCTTTGGAACCTCGGGAGTATGTTGAAATTTGCTGTGGCGGTTGCCGCCCTTGGTTAGCACATTGATCGAGTGCGATTGCCAAGGCGACCTTGGTCTTCCTTTACCGGTCCGGGCTCGGAAGGCTGGACAAGTTGAATCTTGGGCGATCCCGCGGAGGTTAGGCTTCGGCGCGATAAGACTACCAAGATGCGAGGTATTCCGGTGTTCCGAGTCAGAATTACGGTTTCGAGTGGGCTTTTCGGCTTTCCCTTGTGCGCTCTAGAGTTTGCATGGCACGGAGGCAAGAAGGGTTTGGAGTACGGTACGTAGTAGTCGAACCTCCGGAGGGTTCTCCAAGTGTACCTACTGTTTGGTATCTCCGGCTTCGTATCTTTCTCTCGATTCTTTGTTGAGAGGATTTCTTCTTACATTTTCTCGGAGGATTGCTCGGACGGTTTCTCGAGACTCGTACTCCCGGGCGGCGGAGCGATCCACAAACATCGTAGGCGATGTGGACATTAGAGGAGGATCCCGGTGAAAGAGGCGGGCGGTTACGTGGCACGCTTCTTGGGCACCCACTCAATGGAGTTCACGTGTTATTGTTCGGAAAGGGATTCCCATCGTATTGGGCCACGGGGGCGCTCTAACTTGCCTTCTTCTATCAAGTTACGGATTTCGTATCGTAACCCCAAACGGTTGTCGGTGGTATGGCCGTGATGCGATGGAAGGCGCGATATTTGCTCTTGTCCGCATTGGCTACGGGAACTTTGGGTTTATAATTGGCAACGGGCTTAAGGAGACCCTCCTTGATTAACCCTTCCGGCATCTTGCTCGGTGGCATGTCCAACTTGTCGAAGTGTACGACAGTACGCTTCGAGTAGAATTGTTGCTTTGCGGGGCCGGGTTTTACATTACCCATTGTTGTCCACGATGGACGTAGTTGACGGACGTATCTTTCCACTTTGCAGGGGGCCGGTGCGGGATTGAATGCGAGTTGTTGAGCGGTATACGTATGGGCCGTGCAAGAGCCAACTTTTCCTTGAGATCCTTCTCGAAGCGTGAGCCGGCATTGACCATGGCCCGGAGATGCAGGAAGAAATTGTGGTGATGAGAGTTCGATGGACGGTCTCGAAGCAAGACTTGAAGATCCGCATCTGTTCGTCTTTGGAGAGTGGCTCCATGATTTCGGAGAGTTTCAGCTCCATCTCTTGTAGAATTCCCCAACACTTTCATCCGCTTTACGCTCGGTGGTGATTAAGTCCTCGCGACTTGTTTCCCACTCTAAGTTGGATCTGTATCGTTCCGGGAAGATGTTGCTTGATCTGTTCCCAGTGTGGCGATCCGCGAGCTTGACCCTCGAAACCATCGTAACTGAACTTTTGAGCGTATCTTTGGAAGTGGTCGGCCATTTCTTTGGAGGGTTGCTCCTTTTGCTCTCATGCCGAGAACGTAAGTGTCGACGTGCGTTTGAGGACATTCGGTTCCATCGAATCGGTCCATCTCCGGCATTCGAACTTGGCGAGGGAGGCGTGACCATTCCGGATCGGTGGATTTGAGCGTTTCTGCTTTGAGTGCTCATGGTGGCTTTCGGGTCTTTCATCCGCTCGACCATCCGAGGCTAAGGTTGGGTCAGTGGTGGTGTGAGGCTCGGCGCCGGGTGCTACCACGTGAGCGGTAGTGATTGGAGGTGGAAGGCTTGGTATATGAGAATATACGGGAGCCTTTTACGAAGCATGTATCGGGGTTTGTCCCCGGTGTTTAGAGATTCGTGTATAGGCAACGGGACGAACCGGGAGGGTATTGAGGATATTGGCATCCTGAGATGGTCGGCGGTGCGCCGGTGATATTAGTGATGGGTGTAGCAGGGCGACCAAAATTGACGGGGTTGCCACGAGAGGTGGCAACATGGAGCCTAGGTCATTTGTTTCCTTGGTTGGAAGGCATCCCGTAAGTTGGCGGGGAGGAACTGATTGAAGGTTTGGTGAAGCTGGTTTTGGGGAATCGTCATCCTCGACCAGGGACAAAAGTCTGCCGTCGAGGCGGGGATAGGCTGCTATACCACGCTCATTCAGTAGTTGTACCACGAAATTCTGCTGATCTTCTTTACGCCTCTTGTGAACCTCACAAGCCCGGATGGCTTCTTCCAATGTCATATACATTACCGGTGGCGGGGGTCCTTCCGTCACGATTTCTCGGTGAGCTAGACATGTCGGAAATTTGGGCGAGGAAGAGGGAACCGAAGAACCGCTCGACGCTGCCGTTACGTGATCTGGCAAGGCGCCGGCCGGAAATCGAACCACTTTACGCTCATTGCAGGGAACGAAAGGAAGGGTTTAGGCTTCGGAAAAGGGTATTTGGCTCAAGGTTTTCGGGCTTGTGCAATGTGCGATTACCGATTAAAGTTTACTTAAAGCGCGTTTTCTCGTAGTCCTAATTGGTTGGAAAAGAGCGAGTCTTCTTTTTCGCAACTAATCCTAGAGCTCTAATCCGTGGATCTCGTCACTACGCTTATAAGCCCCTCGTTTCCATTGTAGATCATCTTTCTCAGGACGGACTATCCCGAGCGAGGTCGATAAGGCAAGCGAGTTCCACCGACAAAGGAAAAAGTGAACTTAAGGCTAGGCGATCACGCAAACTTTCGACGTGTGCGGCGTACGGGCCACGGTCGAGGTCAACGTCCTTAAGTTAAGGCGGGAGTCGTGCCAAAATTTGGGCATGACCTCTCCGACTCGCTTGTGCGAGAGACCTTTAGCTTTTAGCGTTGGCCAAGTTGTGGGCCGGCACGGTACATACGGCGAGGTTTGGTGACACGGCGTCACATTGAACCTTCGGGTATATTTTTCTCGCAGAGCTCCGCGTCAAAGTCAAAGTGAAAAGCTCAAGACTTCGGGTCGGGAACGACCTTCGGTCTAAAAACTCTCGAGCTTGACTCGGAGCGGGGCCCGGCGTGAAAAACATACACTTAGGCTTTATGACACGAGCTAAGCCAAAAACCAACCGGGGTCTTGGACAAAGTGTGACACAAAGAGTGCATGGCTTACACGGGCTAGGATGGGATGTTTGGGACGACCCCGTGCGCCCCGAAAGGTGTACGCGAGACCAATCGAAGTGCAACCGATAAGGCCATCCCGGGTTAGGGGTTGTAGTGTGCGGTGTACCAGGCGGCAAGTGCACGTGAAGTGCGGTGTTCGAGGCGGCAAGTGCGCGTAGTGTGCGGTCACTAAAATTCTTTTTCTAAGTAAAACAGAGATTTTTCAGAATGTGTTTTAAAGTATTTATGATGCACAGTTCAAAAGACAACATGAAAATCAAACATGAATGGGGATGCACAAACATGGTATGATTTTGAAAAGTTGACAATGTAATGCCTTTGAAGCAAAAACCGTTCGAGGTTTAAAGGAACACACACACACACGAAAACGAGGAAGGGTAAACGAAAGTTTGACCCACGGAAGGCTTTTTAGAAAACATCGGCAGTTTTGAAAAAAGTATCTTTTCCCCAGCAGAGTCGCCAACTGAAATTACCCGGATTCGCGCGATGCGAAGGCGGTTGTCTTTCGCGGGGTGTTGGTGTCTGAGACCTCGCTTCATGGGAAGGAAAATGAGGAGTCGCCACGCGGTTTTGTATTTTGAGCCCAAACGTTGAGAAACGGCTATTGTGAAAAGGTGTCGTTTTTATTGGTAGCAAAAATTTAGGAAAAGGCTTTTTTGAAAAAGGGGATCATTTTTATTGGCAGCAAAAACGAGTAAAAAGCTTTTTTGTACCAGAGATTGTTAGGTTCGGAGGTCAAGTTACGTTTCGGGTAGAGTATGACGAGATCGCCCGAAACGCCTCGCATGACGAGTCTTTCTACCTTTCTCGAAATCGTGTGTGTGTGTGTGTGTGTTTTGAAATGGGGGCTTGAATGACAAGCTTAATCTTGGTTTGAATGACAAACGTTGATTAGGTGACTTTGTTTGAAAAGACGAGCGTTTGAATGACAAACGTCGGTTTGGGTTTGAAATGAGCGTTTGCGTGGCAAACGTCGACTTTGAGTTTGAAATGAGCGTTTGCGTGGTAAACGTCGACTTTGAGTTTGAAATGAGCGTTTGCGTGGCAAACGTCGACTTTGAGTTTGAAATGAGCGTTTGCGTGGCAAACGTCGACTTTGAGTTTGAAATGAGCGTTTGCGTGGCAAACGTCGACTTTGAGTTTGAAATGAGCGTTTGCGTGGCAAACGTCGACTTTGAGCCATACGAGTCATTGTTAACGATTTTTACGGGAAAAATGCGTATTAAATGATTTTAAGTATCAAATGGCGGCTTTGACTTTGAGTTTGAAGATGAGCATTCGGAGGCCGAACGTCATTTCGCGCGTTTTGAAAGAGAGTTCGACGGACGAACTCCGGTTTTGAACCGGGCATTACATTGTTAACGATTTTTACGGGAAAAATGCGTATTAAATGATGTGCGATCAACAAATCGGGTTGCGACTCGGACTTTTGAAAAGTAAATACTATCACAATCCAAACGGATCGGACTTGTAAATGACAGTATTTAAAGCGGTGTCAACGGAATCAAACGATCCGGATTCGTAAATGACGATCAACGAGGCCAAACGGCTCGGAATTGTAAATGACGATCAACGAGGCCAAACGGCTCGGAATTGTAAATGACGATCAACGAGGCCAAACGGCTCGGAATTGTAAATGACGATCAACGAGGCCAAACGGCTCGGAATTGTAAATGACATGAAAGTAAACGGAACGGGGTCGGAACGCCGTTTTAACCCGTGATTACTTCTCTTACGGAAAGAGAAGAGGATCGAGGGGCTAAAACGTATCGGACCCCGTTAGACGGAGGCGTCTACATTTTGATAACGACGTTCGAAACAGTTATAGCGACTGGCGCGTAAACCGAGACGGAACAGAAGATTCAGAGAGAGGGAGTTATACCTATGGCTAGGGTCGACTCCTTTGGCTCGGGAGGTGTGCACGGGATACGGAAAGTTATTCGAAAGGTTGTTTCGAAGTTGTAGGGTGCGTATTTGATCGAAATACGAAGGTTTCACGCGAATCGAGACAAAACGGGAGCTTGGGAGGGGTGAAAACCAGTTTGGGCCGTGGGGTATGTGATTTTTTGGTGTTCAAAATCCTCTTTCTTGCCTTTGACAGCAACTTCTATTTATAGGGTGAAAATTGCAGTAGGAGTCCGGCCGAACTTGGACTGAATTTCAGGGGTTTTGGGAATTTTGGAAATCTGGGGGACTTGCTGGCAATTTCAGGAAAAGTGCACGGTGAGTCCGTAGGACTTGGCTTGCAAACCAGGGGCATTTTGGTCTTTTCCCTCGAAATTGATTGAAGGGTGATGTGTGGGCAAAGGGCATGGCTGCCACGTGCCCCTACGAGTCACCGCCTTCATGGGAATTTGTTCCCGGTCCGGTTTTGTCCGTTTTTGAAATAACGGTCAGGAAATGTCCAAACGCCCGGAAAGTGCCGGAAAATGCGTTTTTCAGGGAAAGCCGTGCTTTTACGTGTGATGACACGTGTTAAGTACGGTTTGACGTCGGGATGCATGGGGCAGTCCCGGGATGTCTCGTTGGCACAGCAACGGGGAGTTTAACGAGTTCCGGTTAACCTGGAGCGGGCCAGTTAACGGATTTCGGTTAACTTTCTGACGGATTTGGACGATCCGGATTTGGGTACTTACAACACTGCCATCAATTAGACAAATTTCAAAACCCTTCTCACTAAAATAGTAATGCCTTATATCCAAAATCTTGGTAAACTAAGAGAAAATCAGCACATGTTTTGATCATAATTGAGGGCCAGCTTTTGGTTTAAAAAAAAAAGAAGCAAGAAAATGTTGGCCAACGGGTGGAGTAACATAATTCATGCATACCTACGCTCTTCTCTTCTCTTCTGTTTCCTCTTTCATTGTTGCACTATTGCCCTTCCCAGAGAATTCAAACCTGAGTGTAAATCAGATAATACACAAGAAGTGAGCCACAACAAGAATAGTCGTTTTTACTATTCGACAATTTACAGTCTTCTTGGACCTTATTTGATATGGAAATTCTGTAGTCTATAGGACAAGGGGAAACTCGGAATTTCATATATTCATCAGTGTAAAAGTGATCTTTTATTCAACAGAAACCATTTATGCGACCTATTTTGTTGAAAGTTCACATTGTAGCCTCAAGAAGTGATCTTCTTGGACGACTCGAAAGAACTTTTCCTCAGCTATAAGTGCATCTCTGATACTTCGGTTGAGCATAATATCCTATTTAACAAAGTAACAACCAAGACACTTCACTCGCCCATCAGGTCAGAACAAAATTAAACTTCATATAAGGTTCTGGAGAATGCACATAAAAGTACAAATACTATCCCCTTTCAACTACAGATCGAACCAAAATATATCCTCACAGCTTTAAATGCACACAAATTAACTTCCATATAACTAATTCTCCCCAAGAATCATTAGATGTGGAATTTCAACATAACTAAACCAAACGGAATCCAAACTAATGCTCATTTGGTGCATAAAAATGGTCACTCCATTACACACCCTGCCAATCTAACACGACATAATACTTAAATTAACACCGAATGAAATTGCAATTATTGAAAACCGAACTAGTACATAGTAATCAACAAAGGAACAACTACTTAAAAAAAAACAGTAATGAATCAGAATAACCATAAACAAATCAACAGGACAATGTACCTCGCCAGGTGTTAGGGGTCCAGAAACCACCATTTTTGATGTAGAAGTCGATCCGGAATCAATCAAATCAGAGAATTACAGATCGAGGATTCGATTATTGGTGAGAAAAACACACAATTGCATAAATGCGTTTGTGTGTGTGCAGTGCAGTATGTGAAAATTGATTATCATATATACGAAAATGTGAGAGATTGAAACCCTAACTAACAATCGAGAGAGAGTGTTGATGAAGGAAGGAGAGATCTGAAGCAAGAAGATGATGACGTCGTCGTTCGCTTCAAGAAATGATAAACACTTCGGTAGAGAAACGATTTGGATTTGGATTTGGTTCTGGATTGAGAGGGAATTTTTGACGATTTGGATTTGGATTTGGTTCTGGATTGAGAGGGAATTTTTGGTGGGAATTCGGAAATTTGGGAGGGGAATTTTGGGATGGGAATTTGGGGAAGGCGCTGGAGTATTGAAATTTTGAATGTAAAAATAAAAATTAAAAGAATAGTTAACGCTTAAATCACACCACGGATAACTATTAAATCGGTGCAAAAAAAATTATTTGCTCCGGTTAAAGAGAGCGTGGTTTATAGTAAATTATTTGTCGTAGTTAATGGACCGCGACAAATAAAATGTGACAAAAACACCTTTTTCTTGTAGTGAGAATTAAAAACATAGGAATTAATGATAAGTGAAAGAATTTGTTCGCGAAAAACTGCATTCTTATTCACCCGGGTAAATTAGCTCTCACGGGGCCGGGAGTGTTTTGTTTAACCACATTAATTTGCAATGTGTCAAAACGCCAAAACAAGTGACATGCATTTACATAAGTCGGTCGAAAAATAACTGCGCAAATTACTAAAAGTGTAAGAAACTAGCGTCACTTTCGACAAAGTTTCGGAAGTTCGTGGCACTTTTAAAAAAGTGCCGAAAAATTAGCGGCACTTTTAATAAAGTGCCGAAAAACTTGCGGCAATTTTTTAAAAGTGTCGAAAAATTTGTAGCACTTTTTTAAAAGTGTCGGAAATTTAGCGGCACTTTAAGAAAGTGCCGGAAAATTAGCGGCACTTTTGTAAAAGTGCCGGAAATTAGCGGCACTTCTAAAAAAGTGTCGGATATTTGTGGCAGTTTCTGAAAAGTGCCGGAAATTTGTGACACTTATTAAAAAAGTGCCGAAAATTGGTGGCACAAAATTAAGTGCCGGATTAAAAGTGCCGGAAAAAGCCATTTTTCTTGTAGTGTTTTCTCCTGCAATCTTCCTCCATTCTCTTTGGTTGCATCTTGTCAATCATTCTTTGGCCTCTTAGTTTGCATTATAGAAGAATAGGTGATATTGTTCAAGCATAGTTCAGCTCGCCGGGAACTTTAGGTGCAAAGTGCCCCCGGTCCGCACGTTCTATCCTGGGAGACAAGCGATCCAAGCAAACTCAAGCACACTCGGTGAGGGATCGAATATGTCTTAAGGAGACAGTGATTTCATTGGGCTCGTGCACAAATTTCAACAACTTATCCTTTGTATTTTTAGTTTTTTGTTTATTGTATTTCATTTATATTTTCTGTAATTGTGACACCCTTGTAACAATCTTAAGGCATATCCCTAATCGAGGGAGTCGATTACAGATTTTAAAAACAGAAAATACTAACTAAGTTGTTGTGTTTCAGATGGCGAATAACAACAACATCGTGGAGACCCAAATTGGATCCCAAACTGGACCCCAAACTAATCCCCAAACTGGAAACGGAAGTGGCTCGACTATTGTAACAAATCCTCCTACGATCCATATCCCGACCCCTCATGCGAAAAAACCTGAGAAGTTTGTTGGCCACGACTTTAAGGGTTGGCAACAAAAGATGCTTTTCTACCTCACTACCTTGCACTTGGCAAAATATCTGAAAGAGGATATGCCAAAGGTGAGTTAAGGAGAAACCGATGTTACAACCTTGGCTGCGGTTGAAACATGGAAGCATGGGGAATACTTGTGCAGAAACTATATCCCCAATTCGATTTCAGATTCTCTTTACAATGTGTTCAATGAAAAGAAATCTGCAAAGAAATTGTGGGGGTCGTTGGACCACAAATATAAGATTGAGGATGCGGGAACAAAGAAGTTCATTGTTGCCAGTTTTCTTGATTTTAAGATGGTGGACAACAAGAGTGTGAAATCTCAAGTTGACGAGTTTCAAACTATTTTGCACGAGATTCATGCCGAGGGTATGATTATAAGAGAAAGCTTCCAACTGGCTGTAATCATTGAGAAATTGCCTCCATCTTGGAATGATTTCAAGAACTACCTTAAGCATAAGTAAAAGGAAATGGATGTGGAAGGAATCATCCTTCGTTTGAGTATTGAAGAGAACAATAGAGTTGCTGAGAACAAGTTTGTTTCTAGTGTGGCTAAGGCCAATGTGGTGGAGCATGGTGAAAGCTCCAAAGGCAAAAAGTTTGGGAAGGGAAAAGGGAAGGTTGTGACAACTTCCAAGCATTCCCACTTGGGAACAAAAGGTGGTGTTTCCAAGAAGAAGTTCTTAGGAACTTGTTATAATTGTGGCGGTGAAGGCCACAAGGCTCATGCTTGCAAGTTGCCCAAGAAGGCTCGTGAAGCAAACATGCTGGAAGGCATTGCTAGGGACGTGTCCAAGATGCACCTCGCAGCTGTGGTTTTCGAGGTGAATTTGGTGGGTTTAAACCCAAATCAATGGTGGATTGACACCGGTGCTACTAGACATGTGTGCTTCAATAGAGACATGTTTAGTACGTTTGTTGCTAAGGATGGCGAGAAGCTATTCATGGGGAATTCAGCCACCTCCGAGATCAAAGGAGAAGGAAAAGTGGTTTTGAAGATGACATCCGGGAAGGAGTTGACTCTCAACAACGTGCTTTATGTGCCCGATATCCGGAAGAACTTGATGTTCGGATCGCTTTTGATAAAGCATGGATTCAGTATTGTGTTTGAGTCCAATGTAGTCACTTTGCCTAAGAGTGGAATGTTTGTAGGTAAAGGCTATGTCAATGATGGACTGTTTAAGCTAAGTGTAATGGTTGTTAAGGCTAAAGCTAATGATATGAATATCTCTTCCGTTTACTTGCTTGAGTCATCTAATTTGTGGCATGATAGACTTGGTCATGTTAATTTTGATTCTATAATTCGTTTGATAAAAGAAAATTCTATTCCAAAGTTTAAAGTTGATTGTAAACAAAAATGTGAAATTTGTGTAGAAGCAAAATTAACAAGAAAGTCATTCCCTTCGGTTGAAAGACATAGTGAACCACTTGAATTGGTTCACACAGACTTATGTGACTTTAAATCAACACAATCACGGGGCGGCAATAAGTACTTCATGACTTTTGTAGATGATGGCACAAAGTATTACTATGTGTATCTTCTAAAAAGTAAAGATGAAGCTATAGAGAAGTTTACTCTCTATAAAAATGAAGTTGAGAATCAATTAAATCGAAAAATTAAGGTGCTAAAAAGTGATAAAGGAGGTGAATATGAATCTCCATTTGAATCAATTTGTGCTCAAAGTGGAATTAAACATATAACCTCGGCACCTTATACACCCCAACAAAACGGTGTTGCCGAAAGGAAAAATCGGACATTGAAAGAAATGATGAATGCCATGTTATTGAGTTCGGGATTACCGGATAACATGTGGGGGGAAGCTGTGTTGTCGGCTAACTATGTGTTAAACAAAATACCCTGAAAGAAACAAGACAAAACTCCTTATGAACTATGGCATGGAAGAATGCCAAGTTATAAACACTTGAGAGTGTGGGGGTGTCTTGCAAAGGTAGCCATACCTCCTCCTAAAAAGGTGAAAATTTGACCTAAAACTGTTGATTGCATATTTATTGGATATGCACATAACAGTAGTGCTTATAGATTTCTTGTGTATGAGTCGAAATTTAATGATATACAAAAAATACTATAATGAAATATGTGAACGTATCTTTCTTTGAGAATATATTCCCGTATAAGTCAAGAAATGAGGCAAGCTCATCGACTAGGGTTATAGATTCAATAGAAGAAGAACACGTTCAAGATAAAAGTGAAGAAGAAGAGGTAGAACCTCGACGGAGCAAAAGAGCTAGGATTGAAAAATCCTATGGTCCGGACTTTCTAACCTATATGGTAGAAAGCGAACCACAAAGTTACAAAGAAGCCGTTAACTCTTCGGAAGGACCTTTGTGGAAGGAAGCAATTAAAAGTGAAATTGATTCCATTTTACAAAATCACACATGGGAACTAGTGGACCTTCCTCCAGGAAGTAAACCACTAGGTATAGGTGGATTCTCAAAAGGAAAATGAAGGCGGACGGAACAATTGATAAGTACAAGGCCCGACTTGTAATTAAAGGTTACAGACAGAAAGAAGGCCTAGACTATTTTGATACGTATTCTCCCGTCATGAGAATAACGCCAATAAGAGTTGTACTTGCAATTGCTGCATTGAAAAATCTTGAAATACATCAAATGGATGTAAAAACAGCCTTTCTAAATGGAGATTTACATGAAACAACCCGAGGGGTTTGTTGCGCGTGGACAAGAAAAAAATGTGTGCAAATTAGTAAAGTCATTATATGGCTTGAAACAAGCACCAAAATAATGGCATCAGAAATTTGATAATGCTATGATGCAAAGTGGATTTAAAATAAATGAGTGTGACAAATGTGTCTATACTAAAACCACGGAAAATGGCTATGTCATTTTGTGTCTTTATGTAGACGACATGCTTATCATAGGGAGTTGTGATAAGACGATCAAATCCACGAAAGACATGTTGAATTCGAAGTTTGACATGAAAGATATGGGAATTGCGAACGTAATCCTTGGAGTTAAAATTTCTAGAATATCCAACGGACTTGTGTTAAGTCAATCTCATTATGTGGATAAAATTCTTGAGAAATTTAGCAAGGATGACAATGGAATAGCGAGTACTCCAATCGACCCAAATCTTCATCTATCAAAGAATAGAGATGAACCGGTGTCTCAATTAGAATATTCGAAAATCATCGGAAGTCTAATGTACTTGATGAGTTGTACTAGGCCGGATATTGCTTATACTGTTAGCAAGTTAAGCCGGTATACAAGTAATCCTGGAACAAATCATTGGAAGGGTATAGTAAGAGTACTAAGGTACTTAAGATATACTTGTGATTTTGGATTACATTACACTAGACATCCAGCTGTGATAGAAGGATATAGTGATGCTAATTGGATATCGGATATCAAAGACTCAAGGTCTACAAGTAGATATTTATTCACATTAGCAGGTGCAGCTATATCATGGAAATCTTTTAAGCAAACTGTTATAGCTAGATCAACCATGGAATCTGAGTTTATAGCATTAGATAAATGTGGTGAAGAAGTCGAATGGCTACGCCAATTTCTAGAAGATATTCCAAGATGGGAAAAGCCCGCACCCGCAATTAGTATACATTGCGATAGCCAATCTGCGATTGGTAGGGCATACAGTCATATGTATAATGGTAAGTCTAGACATATACATCGAAAACATAATACCATTAAACAACTACTTGCAACTGACACCATATCTATTGACTATGTAAGGTCAAAAGATAATTTGGCGGATCCGCTAACCAAAGGGTTAAGTAAAGAGATAGTTGCAAGGTTGACATTTGGAATGGAATTAAAGCCTCTTGAGAAGTTAAACACAGCGGAAAATCCAACCTAGCTGACTGGAGATCCCAAGATCTAGGTTCAAAGGGACAACCTAACTGTTAAAAGACTTTTAGTGTCACTATGGGGGTCAACCCTATACTCATTCCTTAAAGTAACATCCCGAGATGAATGAGGTTAAGCCTATGGATTTTAATGATTCTTATGAGAAGTAAAATGGGTTACTTAAAAGAATCACATATGTGAGAAAGAAGTAGAGGCCGCTTCGAGGAGAATTGTGTGAGGCTCAATTCTTAGATCTTCTTACAGAACCATGCATTGTGATCCAGGGCCATGAATGGACACAGCTATGAGAGCTGAATTGTGTTAGGGAGATACCTGTGTAAAGTATATGATCGGATACACAAAAAGCTAGCAGTTCAAGGACATCGCGTCTACTGATTAGCAAGTAAAGTAAATACTCCCTCCGTCCCGCTAATATTAGCACACTTTCCTTTTTGGGCGTCCCGCTAATATCCGCACACTCCCAAAAAGGAAACTTTATATTAATAAAATATTCACCCAACCCCACTCATTCTCTCTCCTACATTATTTTAATACTCACAACACCATTATAATTTATTACACCCTCCACTCATTCTCTCTCCACTCATTCTTTTACACTCACAACATTTTATTAAAATATCATATTCCTTAATTCCCGCGCAAACAGTGTTTGTGCTAATATTAGCGGGACGGAGGGAGTATGCTTTTACAAGGGAAGGTTCAAAGGGCAAACCCCTACCTATCGTATGCAGGTTTTCGACTGCCGGACTTTATCACCTATCCTCATGAATTTCCTTCATGTGGGGGGATTGTTGAAAAAATAGTGTGTTTTGAAGAAAATTAATGGATTAATTTCTAAAGGGTAATTTTGTCAAATTACTTAAGCGGTTTAGTGTGTTTGTGAAATAAAATATTTATTTGTCCAAAATTGTTTTTGGATAAATTAAATATAAATGCTCAAAGGATTTGGCCCACTTATTGCTAATAAATTTTGATTTTGTAAATCAAAATTGGTTTTGAACTTTACTGAGGTGCTCGACCGAGCAGAGTGTTAACTCGGCCGAGCATAGCATGGCAGTAAGTCTAAAGTTTCTGAAAAGCCATGCTCGGCCGGGCATATGTCTTGCTTGGCCGAGCAGATCTGGGCAAAGCCTTGCTCGGCCGAGCAAGGTACATGACTCGGCCGGTACGGCGGAGTCTGGCGGATATTTAACAGCCAAGTATTAAATGTAAAAAACTGAAACGGAAATCATTATGACTAAGATTTTCGAGTTAATGGTTGTTTAATTTCGTAATAATTTTGTTTATTACATAATTAACAACAAAATTTCAGTTTTAATCCTTGGTTTTTGAAATTGTTTAAATTGTTGTTTGTCAACAACAATTGACACACTTGGAAAACTTTTGGCAAACACTAGAGAGAAAACCACAGCAGAAAACAAACACTTTTCTCCTGCAATCTTCCTCCATTCTCTTTGGTTGCATCTTGTCAATCATCCTTTGGCCTCTTAGTTTGCATTGTAGAAGAAGAGGTGATATTGTTCAAGCATAGTTCAGCTCGCCGGGAACTTTAGGTGCAAAGTGCCCCCGGTCCGCACGTTCTATCCTGGGAGACAAGCGATCCAAGCAAACTCAAGCACACTCGGTGAGGGATCGAATATGTCTTAAGGAGACAGTGATTTCATTGGGCTCGTGCAGAAATTTCAACAACTTATCCTTTGTATTTTCAGTTTTTTGTTTATTGTATTTCATTTATATTTTCTGTAATTGTGACACCCTTGTAACATACCAATCTTCTCTCATGATATGTCTGCAATAAATCTATTTGTCAGGTCAACCCACAGCAAAACGCACAGGACAACAATATATGTCAGAAAACTAATGCAGTCATCCAACCACAAGCTATATAAGAGCCGAGCGGTCTACTTCAGGTAGATCGATCAATCGACAAACTTGGATAGTTACATACTACCCTCCGTCCCATTAGAAATCACTCAGTTACTGTACACGTGTGGATTAAGGAAAAAAATAATGATATAAATGTTGTGAGTGTAAAAGTAAAATAGGAGAGAGAATGGGTGGAGGGAATAGTAAATTATAATGGTGTTGTGAGTATTAAAATAATGTAGAAGAGAGAATGAGTGGAGGGAATAGTAAAGATTCTTTGCCATTTTAGGAAGTGTGTGATTTGTAGTGGGACGCCCAAAGAGGAAAGTGTGTGATTTGTAGTGGGACCGAGGGAGTATATATTAAGAGTCGATTACCTATAATCAAGGAAGTGATAAATTACAAAACGAAGTAGTTTTGAAAGAGACGGGTCGGGCCCTAACGGGCTGTAGAACAATAAGAGCCCGATCTCAGCCCGAGCCTGCGGGCCTTCAAGCTGTCAAGCCCAGCAGGGTTGAAAACATTGCGAGCGCGGGCCTTGCGGGCTGAATTTTTGCGGGCCGATGGGCAGATTTGCACACCCCTAATCAGTATTGCGTAATACAGTTAATTCAACAATTATTAATTATTATTACTGAAATTTTTATTAAATTATCATTAATTTATAATCGTTTAATCACATGTAATACACAAAATATGATAAATAAAAGTTGTAAAGTTGATCTCGAATCGAGAGCAATGCTGGAGATATAAAATAAGATTACAAAATTTAGATGCAAAATAATTTGACATTAATGATTTAATATTTAATTAATGAGTATTGAGGTATATCTTTATATCATCTAATCAAACAACGTCAAATCAATTTATGCCGAAATTTTTAAAATGTGAGATTTACCGTATAATCAATTAAACTTACCAATTTTACTTTTTTAGACAAAGAATATTTCATCTAACCATAATATTATTAGCTTAATGAATATTCCTCATTTTCATAAGTAAGTCCTCCCATCATTTTACTAAGTTCACTCCCCTTATCAGTTTAATTTCTCTCCAACCACCATCAGTTTAGGCAACCCCTCTCCATCTTCTCCGGTTAACAACTACGGCCACCACCAACTCCGACGACTAGCTCTTGTCGGAGTAGGGGAAGACGGTCACTAGAGTTGGGGAGGGAGATGGACGTCGGAGTTGAGGAAAAAGATGGTCGTCGGAGTTGAGAAGGGAGACGGTCACTGGAATAACAGGTGACTGGAGGGAGAGTAGAGAAAGTGGAGAGAGAGGGAGAGGGAGTGTGTGTGTGTGTGTGTGTGTGTGTGTTATGTGTGGGTGTGTGTGTGAGAAAGAGAGATCCGAACGGGATAGGTGGATGTTTATTTAAGGTTAGAGAGACTAAATGGTTAGTTATTTTGTGAGGCTAGACTAGAAGGTAATATAATAAGTCATTGTTTTAAAACGTGAATTAGGTTATAATGAGGGAATATGGCGTAATTTTCTCTTTTAAAAGTTTAATCAAACAATGTCAAATTCAATTTATGCTAAAAAATGTAAAAGTTTTTTGTGACTTTAGTATTAGCGTAAGAAATGTTACCTATATTTGTGCTTTTGAAATTTGTTATATAGTGAGAACGTTATGTAATGTCTGTGGTTCATGTTTGAACATGATGAACCGGTATTTTTGAACTTGTTGGGTTTGATGACATATAAGTTATGAACGTCCAAATTAGGGGATTAAACAATCAAATTAGGAATTCCTAACATAGCCGAGGGAAGCGATCGCGCGGTAAGGGGCGCGCGATCGCGCCAAGTTTTTAGACAAAGGGAGCGATTGCGTTCATTCTGGGGCAATCGCGTGCTACCAGTTTCTAGAGATGGGGCGATCGCGCCCTGGGAAGGGGCGATCGCGCCCTGGGAAGGGGGGATCGTGCCCTATGCCGGATTTGGCTTGTTCAGCGAAAGATTTGGCCCAGACTTGTAAAACCCTGCAGGGTTAGGAGTAGGGCATATAAATAGAGCCTACCCCCAACCATATTTGTAGTTCTCTTGCTCAACTATTTCTCTAGATATAGGGTTTGCACATATAGGAATTCTTTGCCAAAAATCCTTCATTAGATTAGAGATTGTAATCTATTAATTCCAGAAGATAATAATATTCTCTCCCTCTGCCCGTGTACGTAGCCAAGTTGGTGAACCACGTATATCTGTGTTGTGTGATTGTTGCTTGCGTTCTATCATCTATATAGACTCTATTCTAACAAACTGGTATCAGAGCCAGTCAGGTTGAGTAAGGTGTAGGGGTGTTACGCTGCAAAAGAAGATGAAATCAGGAATTGAATCACCGGTCGACAAATTTAATGGGAAGAATAGTTTTTCTCTTTGGCAAATCAAGATGAAAGCCTTGTTGAGAGACAAGGGCTTGTGGGCTCCAGTGGCTGCTGCAATCGGGGATCGTCAGGATCCAAAGGGCAAAGCAGAAGTCGTTCCCACCGGGGCTGTCGCGGCTGCAACAACAGAAGGTTCGGAGAAAGCAAATAAGATAGCAGAGAAGGAAGAGGCAGATATGATCGTGTTAGATGGAGGGCCCACTCTGACATCATCAGGTGTATAGATGATGATGTTCTAGCTGATATTCCAAATACCAATTCTGGAGGTGTTTTGTGACTTGCGTTGAAGACATGTATTTGATACGATCATTGACGAACAAGCTATATCTGAAGTAGAGGTTATATTCTCTCCGAATGCACAACGGTACACCCAGTAGGGATCAACTAGATAGATTTACATCTTTATTACTTGAATTATATAATATAGACGCTAAGGTTATTGATGAGGATGTTGCATTAATGCTCCTTGTTTCTTTACCTTTATCATATGAGCATTACATTGACTCTAGTATCTGTGGTAAGGAGACATTGACTCTAGAGGAGGTGAAATCCTCATTCAATAATAGAGAGTTACGTCGTAAGGCAAGCGATAATAGTGGTACAGATAAGCAGACATCAGGTTTGGTTGCGGAAGGCAGCAGGGGTTCTAGTAGTAAACAAAAAAAGAAAAAGTCTTCTGGCAATACGAGCCCAAAACCTGATGATGTTTGTAATTACTGCAAGGGTAAGGGACATTGGAAGACAAATTGTCCTACGAATAAGGGAACCGAGCCTTCAAATTGCAATGAAGCTAATGTTGTTGCATTTGATACGAGCAGCTCTGATGAGGATTATGCTCTAGTAATAGAAGAATTTGCAAAACAGACGGATGCGTGGATTATTGATTCTGGAGCTTCTTATCATATCAGTCCGAGGAGAGAATGGTTTACAACCTATGAGCAGGTAGATGGTGGTAATATTCATATGGCCAACATCGTTACTTGCAGGGTGGTTGGTATCGGCTCTATCAAGCTGCAGATTCTTGATGGTAAGTTCTGCACTTTGAACGATATGAGGCATGTTCCACAAATAACGAAGAACCTAATATCTCTTATTCAACTCGACAGCAAAGGTACAGTTTCAAAGGTAAAGGTGGAGCAGTTTATGTCTGCAAAGGTTTCGAAGTAATTCTGAGAGGCGGGGCTCCTTGTATTTCCTACAAGGAAGGACGCTTAATCCTATTATGATAATCAATGGGTATTGGTAGCATTGATAAACAGGTGGAGCTACAAGATACTTCATAATTGAGCAGTCCACAGTCAGATGCTCATCAGGATCTACCGTCAAAAACAGAAGCACCAGAAAGTTAATCACCAGTTTCCGAGGAATATGGGTTAGCTCAAGAGAGGTATAGACGGGCTAATTTTAGGAAACCTCCAGTGAGGTATGGTTTTGAAAACATGGTGTCTTATACACTTCAGGTTGCTGAGGAGGTAGAACCGATCCTTCGAAGCCAACTACTTTTAAGGAATCAATTACATGTTCAGAGTCTGCCAAGTGGCATGCATCTATGGGGATGAGATAGAGTCACAAGAATTCGACATGGAGCTAAACAAGAGGCTAGAGGGCAGAAAGATTGTGACTTGCAAGTGGGTCTTCAAGAAAAAGGAAGGTATGTCACCATCAGAGGGGGTCAAGTATAATGCTCGTGTAGTTGCAATGGGTTTCACATAGTGGGAGGGCGTTGACTACAATGAGATCTTCTCACCAGTGGTTAGACACACTTTTATCAGAGTGCTATTAGCAATGGTGGCACATCATGATTTGGAGCTCGAGCAGCTAGATGTGAAAACAGCTTTTCTAAATGGAGAGTTGGAGGAGATTTATATGACACAACCAGACGAGTTTCAGGTTTTGGGAAAAGAATACTGTGTGTAGATTGAAAAAGTCCTTGTATCGGCTCAAGAAATTGCCTATACAATGGTACAAGCGATTTGATAGCTATATGACAGATATTGGTTACACAAGGAACACATATGTATGTGTGTATCACAATAAGTTTGTGGATGGTTCGATTATCTATCTATTTCTTTATGTTGACGATTTATTGATAGCGGCTGTCAAGAAGTCAGATATTCAGAAGTTGAAGGGTCTACTGTCTACAGAGTTTGAGATGAAGGATTTGGGTGCGGTAAAGAAAATTATGGGCATGGAGATCTATAGGGATAGAAGCTAATGAAAATTGTTCTTATCCCAGAAAGGTTACATCAAGAAAGTTTTAGAGAGATTTGGCATGTTTACAGCAAAGCCTTTAGATTCTCCGAGTGCAGCGAATGCACTTCTGTCGGTTGCCTTTGCACCTAAGTCGGATGGAGAGAAAGAGTATATGGCTTGAGTACCTTATGCTAATGCAGTTGTTAGTTTGATGAATGATATGGTTTGTACAAGGCCAGAACTTGCTCATGCTGTTAGTGTTGTTAGTAGGTTCATGGGGAATCCTGTTAAGAAACATTGGCAAGCAGTGAATAGGATCTTCAAGTACCTTAGGGGTATATCAGATGTTGGGTTCATTTATGTAGGTGGTACAGAATGTGCAGTTGAGGGTTATTGTGATTCAGACTACTCTGGGGATATTGACACGAGGAGATCTATGATCGGGTATGTGTTCACTCTTAGTGGGTCAGTTGTAAGTTGGATGGCTACTTTACAATCTACGGTGACATTATCTACTACGGAGACGAAGTACATGGCATTGACAGAAGCTGCTAAAGAAGGAATATGGCTAAAGGGTTTGATCAACGACCTTAGGTTACATCAGGATCAGGCTATAATATTTTGTGACAGTTTGATTGCAATTTGTTTGGCCAAGGATCAAGTTCAACATGAGAGGACCAAGCACATAGATGTGAACTATCATTTTCTAAGGAGTGAGAAGCGGATCAAGGTGAAGAAAGTGGGTACTGCGGACAATGTTGTTGACATGTTTACGAAGTCTATTCCAACTAGCAATTTCCAACATTGCTTGGACTTGCTGAATGTTCACAGCTATTAGATAACATATGAGGCAAAGGGGGAGTTTCGGTTGTGATTTGGAGGTTAAATGTCAAGGTGGAGATTTTTTTTGGTTGGTGCCATCTAAGTTGGGAATGCCTAAATTAAGGGATTAAACAAGAAAATTCGGAATTCCTAACACAGTCGAGGGGAGCGACCACGCGGTAAGGGGAGCGCGACCGCGCCATGTCTCTTGACAAAGGGAGCGATCGCGCCCATTCTGGGGCGATCGCGCGCTACCGATTTCTAGAGATGGGGCGATTGCACCTTGGGAATGGGTGATCGCGCCCTATGCCGGATTTGGCCTGTTCAGTGGTAGATTTAGCCAAGGGTTGTAAAACCCTGCAGGGTTAGGAGTAGAGAATATAAATAGAGCCTACCCCCAACCATGTTTGTAGTAATTTTGCTCATCTGTTTCTCTTGATCTAGGGTTTGCACATACAGTACTTCTTTGCAAATAATTCGTACATTAGATTAGAGATTGTAATATATTGATTCCCATAAGATAATAATATTCTCTCCCTCTGCCGTGGACGTATCCAAGTTGGTGAACCAAATATATCTATGTGTTGTGTGATTGTTGCTTGTATTCTATATTCTAAATAGAATATGTTGTAACAGAACCGTTAAAACTTGATCAAACTCGTGAATTGAAAGTACCGGCAAATTGGATGAACGTTTAAGATTCATGCATGAAAATTGAAATTTCAAATCATATAAATTCAATTAATATTAATAAAATTATCATATATTAATTTATTTAATATTAATAAAATTATAATAAAAGTTTACTTAATCTTAAAATTAATTATAAAAGGTAAGGTTGATTGTCCTCGTCTATATAAACTAGTGTTACACCCGTGCAATGCACGAGACTTTATTGATCATCAACCACCGAAAAGTTAAAGAAAATGAAGGAAAGGGACATATATTTTTATTTATTGTGGAAAATTTTCTTGAATACTATTACCGGTTCAAACATCAGAATAACCAGAAATATAATCACTAAATATCAATATCTTAAAATAATCTGATTTTACAAAATATAATTAGAAAATCAAAATTAGTTCCAATACCCCCACCCCACCTACCCTTTCAACCATCTCCCCAAAATTTGTCAAATGTTGACCTTTTATCACTTATTTAACTACAAATTATCTCCACATTTGGAAAAAAATATTTAAAAAAAAAACAAACAACTTCTCCTTATAAAACTCAATATTCTCTCTCTATTATGGTTTGTGAGACCATTTCAAACCCAAAAAATCTAACTACATCTCCATAAAAATCAACTATTTCAAAATATTAGTTTATTGATATTAGTAACCATTATAAAATATTAATGTACCATTCAAAATAGTTCTTCTATATATTTAGACATACTTTAAAATATTTCTCCAAACACAATATTATGAGTGACACATTAATCATATTTAAATATGTATTTCTTTAAATAAATCATCAATGTAAAAGCAAACAGAGTTTGTTAAACTAATATAAGAAATATTTTTATACACCTTAATTATTAAAATTCACAAAAATTATTTCTTAAAGTTGTACAAAAATAGAAAGTGGTCATTTATTCTCAAAATTCTAGAACAAAGACATTACTAAAAAAAACTAAATCCATGTTTCTTTATTCTCATAATAACACGAGGTTGAGTTGCATTTCATTAATCTATAATACAATACAGGACTAGGTAACTGCCTCTTAGCCCTCCCATAAGTGGTGGCTGAGATTAAAAGTTGAAAATCTGATCCGACGACTGAAATTATTTTTTGTATTTATTTGGTAACCGCCTATTACCCCACAATTGCTCCTCTCCTCAAGCGAAACAGTGGTCGCCTTCACTTTCTCCCTTCACTCAATATCCCGTTTCTCTCTCTCTGTTTCTCTCCCTACTCCATCTCTCCGGTGACCCCCTCCCCACCGTTGGAGATCGAGTTGCCTTTGGGGGATTTGAGGTTGGAGAAAGGTGGGATTCAATGGAAGGATGAGTTAGGGTTTTGTGGTGGCGGAGAGGCAGATTTGAGCGGCGGAGGGTTGAAAATGAGGGTTGTGTGGACGATTAGCGCGTTGATTGCGGCATCGGCGAGGCATTACATGATCAAGGACGTCGTGAAAGACCATCCTCACATTCAGAAATTTGTGGTGAGAGATAGAGAGGGGGAAGGAACAATTGTTTTGAGGAAGTGCAGGGAGAAATGGGAAGAAGACGAGGCAGAGGAGCAATTTTGAGTAAGCTAATGTCTCAACCTATGGTTACAATTATTTTTATGCCTTTTTATGGAGTATTTGGGTTGCTATTAGTTTATGTTTTAGGTTGATTTAGGGTATGATGTTAGTGCAAGCTTACTTTAATTTCATTTTTATCTATTCAGCCGATTGAATTTCATCAACCTGTATACTTATGTTCTTCCCTTTCTAGGGTTTTGCCCTTTTCATCCTCTGAATTTTATTACGAACTATTTTGGTGAGTTTTAAGGCAGTGGGTTAATTTAATTACTGTCATAACATGAAAAACAACAGACATTCAGCATAAATATGGAGTATTTGGGTTGCTATTAGTTTATGTTTTAGGTTGATTTAGGGTATGGTAAAGGTTGTTGAAAAAAATTAGTTGGGGAATTTAGTTTGAAAAGCCAGCAGTATTGAATTTGGTTCGCAAGAGGTGAGCTTGAGGGTGTCTTAGGGGTATTACCTAGGATTTTGTAGGTGAATTTGGATCGATTGAGGACAACTTTTGTTGTTGTTGATGATGAAATTGAGGGGACTTCTATGGGTGGTATGGAGTTAGATGAGGGGGAGTGATTATGTGTTTATGACTAGTGGTTTTTGGAGAATGTTAAGATTTTCGAGGAATTATGTGGAAATCTAGAGAATCAGGAGGTGAAGTGGGCTCGCTTAGGGTGAAAAGCAATGGGACGGAGAAAGTATCTCTTTTTTAAATAGTTGGTCTGTTGTTCTTGATCTTTTAGAGAACATTAGTTAATTGATTCTAACTTTTTATCCCTCCAGTGTTGTTACATAATGTATATAGTGAAAATTTTATCAAGGAATTGTTTTAGTTAACATCACCTAGCTATTTCTTTAGGGTCTTAGGCTGGGAATTGTAAGCATAGTAATAGCGGAGTTGTAGTTATAGGATTATATAGTGTCATTCCATGTGGTCATTGAGTGAATGCAAGAGCAAGAGTTGGGAAAAATTCATAAATATTTTTTTTTATTATCTTTCAAACTTTTGGTTTTAAAATATAACTAATTTTCCTTTTTTAATATATTTTTTGATAATGTTTTTCACTTTCTTCCCTTCTGAAATTAGACTTTAACTCACACCTACCTAATTGTGTTGACAATCACAATTTTGACATTACAGAAACATCATTAAAGAAATATATATTATTCAGTTTGAGAAATAATTTTAATTTAGGATATCAGCTCGAATATTAAAATAAAAATAAAAATGAAAAATTTAATGCGCATTTTCCATTTTTGGTTTATTTTTTTAAAATTCAATTTGTAAATTTAATAATTAGTGTGTATGGAATTTTTTTTTATCTACTTTTAGAATTTTTAGTATAGCAAGCATATAATAAATAATGAAAAAAAATTAAAAAAAAATATTAATGGAGTTTTATTTTTATTTTTTCAAACAGGTAATTTATTTTGGGACAATTTTTTTTTCTAAAAAGCGGTCATTCATTTGGGACGGAGGGAGTAGTATTTTTTGAAATTTTATAGAGAACAAAACATAAATAAAAATTTATCGAGTCTCTCATATTTTGGGCTTATTTGGGCCTAAGGAAGAGAATGAGTTTCCTAATTGGGTTTTCTATTGGCATGGGAAAATAGTGGGGGGGGGGGGTTGGCTGACCCAATATGTCCATCATTCTCGGATAATATGAACTTTTCATTTTTTTAATAGTTATTTATTTGATGGACCAAATAATTATTTAAATCTTTTCAATTACCAAATATATACTCCCTCCCTCAATCTCGTTATTATAATTATAAGCTACACGCTTATTATTCGCACGAGAATTAAAGAAAGTGTTGATGGTTGTAGAAAATGGCAAAGATTAAGAGAACACCAGCCAAGGTATGACCATAGTATAGAGAATGGAGCATTGGAAAGTTAAGGACCACAAGAAAATTAAAATACTAGAGAAAAAACTAAGACAAACTCGACAAAGATTAAGAGATACCCGCAGAGAGTTAGAGGCAGACCGCAGAGAGTTAGAAGCAGACCTATACTTTATGAGGCGGAAACTAGACCGAGCTGAGGAATGAAGAGAGTACATGATGAATCAAGCTAGGCAATTGATGGATGCAAGAGAAATTGAGGAAGTTAAAGAGGAATGAAGAAAACCTAAAAAAGGGAGAGTTGGATAATTAGACACTCTTTCTGAATATTTGCACTTTATATATTTGTAACAGTTTAAAATTACATTTAAAACGTCATATAGTTAACATGCGATTTCAGTTTTTCCACATCTTTGTCTTTTCATACTGTCTCCCTTTTCATGCTGATCTGTGCCAGTGGCACGGGCATTTGAGAACTAATATTTCATACACTCCAATGCTCCATACATACTCATACCGACCAAATACAACTTGAATGCATATAGGAATAATATAAATTTCCAAAAAACAACTTTAAATATGTTAACTTTAAATAAAAAGCTCCAAAGTAATCAAACTTTTTTTATTTACAAGCATTATTACTTAACTGACTGATTCTAAAATAATATTATCTTACTATTGGCAAAATTTTAATAAAGTTTATGCATTCGTATCATATGTTTATAATTTAATTATTTAAATATTTTTATATAAGAACGAAAATATATATTACAATATCATATTTCCATGTGCAACTCATTTTCCTTATTTATATTATTGATAGAATGTTAGTATTTATTTTAAATTATATAAGCTAAAACTATGTTTGAATTGAATTTTTAATGCAAAAATAATAAAACTCATAGTAACTTTCACATTTTTTCTATATTTTAAGCCTTAAAATCTGACAAAATCCCCCAAAACATGCACATCTCACTTTCTCATATATCATTTTCGTTTTTTTTTTAATTATAAATAACTTTATGTTTTAAAGTCTTAACTATCAAGACAAAAACTCATTTAAGAACAACAATACCCGTCTCATCCATGAGACGGGTCGGATCCATGACCATGACCCGCCCAACCCGCCCAAGAATACCCACGCACCACTCTCTCTCATCACTCTCTCTCTATACGCAATAACAGGGATCCCCTCCCCAATCGTCTTCTCCGGCAAATTCTACCTTCAACCTACACACCGGCGACCCAAAGCCAACGCCATCACCAATTTCCCAACCACAACAACTCTCACTACTCAGATTCTCTCTCTAGCCGCTTTCTCTCACTAAACGCAAAGGGAGGGTCTCTCTCTCTAAACGCAAATTACAGAGAGAATAAAGTTTTCCTTCTCTCTCCTCGACAACAATGGATGAAATTGAAGGCTGAATGTGGTGGGTATGAGGTCGGGATTGATGGAGAAGGAGGTGGGTAGGTTAAATTCGTGGTTTAATGATTGTAATATGTAGGTTTTCGGGTAGAGAGAGAAAGTAGGGGGGTGAGGGCCGAATTCTGGGTTGGAGAGAGAAGAAGAGTGGTGTTTAATGGAGGGAGGAGAAGACAAGGAAGAAGATGAAGAGGAGAGAGAGATGAGATCTGTGTGTGAGAGATGAGGGAAGGAACTGTTTTCATTTTGATTTCGTTTTGAGTAATACTTCTCATTTTGTTTAAGTAATAGTTGGTATTGCTATAAGTAATAGTACTACACTTTGTGAAGTAATAGTGTTATTTTTTTTTAACTAATAATAGTTTTAGAAACTGTTTTCATTTTGAGTAATACTTCTCATTTGTTTAAGTAATAGTTGGTATTGCTATAAGTAATAGTACTACACTTTGTGAAATAATAGTGTTATTTTTTTTTTTAACTAATAATAGTTTTAGGAACTGTTTTCATTTTGAGTAATACTTCTCATTTGTTTAAGTAATAGTTGGTATTGCTATAAGTAATAGTACTACACTTTGTGAAGTAATAGTGTTATTTTTTTTTTAACTAATAATAGTTTTAGGAACTGTTTTCATTTTGAGTAATACTTCTCATTTGTTTAAGTAATAGTTGGTATTGCTATAAGTAATAGTACTACACTTTGTAAAGTAATAGTGATATTTTTTTTAAGTATTACATTATTAATGACTTAAAGTAATAATACGTTCAGTCATTACATTAAGAGATGGTAACTATTACTTTTTCTAATCCACTGAAAAGCCGAAAAAATAATATAAAAACTAAAAATAAATAAATATAAAAACTAAAAAAAAAAGCAAAAAGCAAAAAAAAATAAAATTAAATAAATAAATAAAATTAAAAAATTGGGCCTAAAAAAATATGAGAGGCCTAGGAAATAAATAAAGACCAATTAAAAATACAAAGAAGGCCTCAAATTGCTTTGGCTGGAATGAATTTTGGCGTGGACTAGAAATGATTGGTTTGGGCGGTTATGCCCATGGATCATGGGTCGACCCGTCTCATGCATGAGACGGATCCCCTTGTTCTCATGGGAGACTTGCTCAACTACCAATACTCTCCCTCCCACCCTACAACTTCTCAACCATAAATTATTTTGAACAAATGTTAAAAGAAAATAAATAAAAGGTTTCATACACAAATTTTTGGAGCTAATTTTATACACATTTTTTGTGCAAATTTTATACACAATTTAAGAAACATTGAATATGGTGAAAACTTACCATATTACAACATTGAAATCTGACCAACCTCTCCAATTTTCCAAATTTGCCCACCTTTCTATATCCCAATCTTTATCTCCCAATCATTATCTCTGCACAAATAAATAAAAAAATTCGTTTGAAACAATTTAATTAAGCCAAATTCTTGTGAAAAACTAGTTTTTCGATAATATAAGAAAAAACTAGTTTTTAAACACTAAGCCTAACTAATAAGAGGGATGAACAATGATGAAAACTAGTTTTTCCATAATATTTTGAGAAAACTAATTTTTCACAAGATGGTAGGCTTAGTCGCACGCCTATTAAATCTATATATATATAAAAGGAGAACAGCCAAGTTCCCGCCCAAACCAAGGGTAGTTTAGTAATTTCACACGGTGGTAAAATTGAAATTAACAAGCCTCAGAAGACGCGTGGGACGCTGGCATTGGCGCGTGCGTTACACGCGCCGACAAAGGCGCGTGTACGCGTGAAGTTTTTTTTTTAAAAAAATTGCGCCACGTGGCGATCTCTGATTGGCCGGTTTTATTTCAGATTTTTAATTTTTATCCCCTTTTTTCGACCTCAATTATTTTATAAAAAAAAAATTAAAAAATTTACACCAAAATTCATAATTTTTTTTCCTCTTTAATTAGAGACTAATTTCATTTAATTTGAACACAAAAAAAAACACTCTTTTCCAATTATAAATTTCTTAATTATCCTTTCTGAGTTTTTCTTTTTAATTTTTCAATATCTTTTTTGTGAAAATTAATTAAGTGTGAAGTATATTTTTTTTATTATAAATGATGATAATAATAATCATAATTTTACTAATATGAATATTAGTACTGCTTCATTCGCCTAAAAAATTAATGTTTGTAATGTTAGTTCCTTCGTTTCAAAATTTGACATTAATTTTTTAAACAAATTAACTAATATTTTATAAAATATTCCTAGGGACGAATATAGTAATTTATTTTTTTACCCGAAGTAATATTATTTTGTAAATATTAATGTTTATAATGTTCGTGTCTTCGTGTCCGAAAATAAATATTAATTTTTGAGACAAGTAAATTCATTGAGGCAAAGGAAGGATTTTTTTTTTTGGATATAGAAAGTAGTATTAATTATGGGAAAAACATAATATTCATTTTTGAATTGAAGTAATTTTTTTTCCTTAAAAAGTCGAATTTTTTTATATGTCCAAGAAAAATTAACATTGCTTCCTTTGGCTCAATGAAAATTTTAAAAAATAATACTACTTTATTCGCATAAAAAATTAATGTCATATTTTGAGACGAATGCACTAACATTACAAACATTAATTGAAGAGGCGAATGAAGTAGTATTAGTTTTTAAAATATTAATTGGGATGAAGGGAATAATGCTCATTTTTTTGGATAAAAAATGTAGTATTATTTTTGGGTTATTCATTTTGAATCGAAAGTAATATTCATTTTTGAAATGTTGTAATGTTAGTGCCTTTGTTTCAAAATATGACATTAATTTTTTAAACAAATTAAGTAATATTTTATAAAATATTCATTGGGACGAAAATAGTATTTTTTTTCTTTATCTTAAGTAGTATTATTTTGTAAAAATTAATGTTTATAATGTTAGTGTCTTCGTCTAAGAAAATAAATATTAATTTTTTGGACAAGTAAATTCCTTGAGGCAAAGGAAGCAAATTTTTTTTTTTTGATATAGAAAGTAGTATTAATTATGGGATGAAAGAAATATTCATTTTTGAATTGAAGGACAATTTTTTTCCTTAAAAGTACTTTAGAAATAATGAAAAACATATTATTATGAATTTTCATTGAGTTTGTTTTTTTACAAAACATTTTATATTAAGTTCTTCTCGCTCAGTTTTTTTTTTTTTTTGAGAAACAATTCCTATTGATCTCTTTTAAAAAGTGATGGGTTATTAATAAAGAACTTTAGATTAATGTTAATAAAATGTTGAAGCTATTTGATATAACATTTTTTAATTTAAAGAGTAGTTGAAGTATATTAGTAAAATTAAAAATCTTATTATTGGCTACAAATATAATTATTAGAACTATTTATGTTTTAATTTTTATTTTATCAAAATTTGATGGATTATTAATCTTGGTTTCATTTATTTGTGCCTTTTTTATATATAATATTTATGAATAATTTTTTCTTCAACTTTTGTCCTATTTTAAACCTTAAAAAATGGGTTCGGATATTAAAGAGATGAATGGTTTTATTATAAAGTATAAAAAGTTGGCTACAAAGTAATTAGTGAATAGTTGTTGTGAGTATGACTTATAAGACCATTTAATATTGAAATTTTCTAATTTTTTCATTGTAATTTTTTAAAATTTAAAATGGGACACCTTTTATTAAAAAAATAGGAAGTTTAAAATGGGACGAAGGGAGCATTTATTTATTTGATAGTGAAATAATTTATCCTAATGTTAAATTTAATTAGTTGCAAAATAAAAAATAATTCTTCATAATGAAAACTAAAATAAATAAAACTATAAGGGAAAATTATATTTTCCCTCTCAAGTCAACTTTAAAAAATGTCATTACATAAAAAAATTATTTCCTTCATTTCAAAAATGAATATTACTTTCAACTCAAAATAAATCACCAAATAATAATACTATTTTTTTTGCCAAAAAATTGCATTATTATGTGCTTTAACTAGAATGGAAAATTATATTTTCCGTCTCAAGTAACTAAAATTTGTGAAGTAGCGAAATCAAATTACTTTTTTTGACCCAATTCTAGAAAAACTGTGTTAGTATGTGCTTTAACTTGATATTGCCATATTTAAAGAATTTTGTAAGTAAAAAATGGGTTGATAAAATTTTTGAATCCCTCCTAAACCCGCATTGATCCGCTTCTAATGAAAAGAGTTTGGAAATGTTTTCTTTTAAATCGGGTGGGATTGAGGTGGATTTGGGATTAGCTCGAACCGTCCCATTTAACCCGAACCCGCGTAGTATTCATCTTTTTTTAGAATAAATTTTAAATATTGATAATATTTGTATATTATTATTTATTTATTTGTATATAGTTTATTGTATTTTCTTATTTTTCTATGTCATATTATTAATCTCTACATTTATAAGGAAATAAAGGAAAAAAATAGCATTGCATAATAGAAATATTAATAATTTTTTCTTCAACTTTTGTCCTATTTTAAACGTTAAATAATTGGTTAGGATATTAAAGAGATGAATGGTTTTATTATAAAGTATAAAAAGTTGGGTACAAAGTAATTAGTGAATAGTTGTTGTGAGTATGACTTATAAGACCATTGAATAAAAAAATATTAAAAATTTTTCATTGTAATTTTTTTCAATTTAAAATGGGACACCTTTTATTAAAAAAAAAGAAAGCTTAAAATGGGACGAAAGGAGCATTTATTTATGTGATAGTGAAATAATTTTTCCTAATGTTAAATTTAATTAAGTGCGATATAAAAAAAACATGATTATATAACAGTAACATTAAAGAAATATGTAAAAATCAAACGAGGATGTAGAAGTTGAATACGGCTCAAGAACAAAATAACTTCTCAAAAATCAAAATTGATGATACTTGAAAATTTCATTTCATGTAATTTGTTTGTTTGGAGAATCACTAGAGTCAAGAGTTCCGAATTGCAGTTGAAGAGAAAGATTTGGGGACTTATAACTAGATTGATTACGCTTTCCCAATCGTTGGCGAAACTAAGTGATACCGTGGGCAAATTACGCACATATAACGTTCAATACACAATAAATATGTTTACATAAAAAAATATGCATTCAATTCCATAGCATTGAAAAATGGATGTAAAATGTGATTATTATTGAATAGAACGGGAATTTACGTATAAAACGCGCTTCGTACAAACTAACTATGCCTTAAATATATATTTATTTTAGTGACCTTCAATATGATATTTATACTAATAATATAGTTTTTAAAAAAAAGTGTTTTACAATGTACACAAACATTTCTATATTTCCTGTTATATTTGTATGAATTTTCGTCAATATGTTTTAATAGCTGTCTGTGCATCGCACGGGAGTTACACTAGTTAGACCTAAACTCGATCACTAATAATGTAATTAGGGTAAGTCAGGGTCGATCCACGAAGAACAGTGATTATTTGCGAACAGTCACTTGACCAGATTGGGGGTTTAATTGAGATTTATAATTAATTCCTAAAAACAGAAATTAAACTAATTAAGAGCAAAAACAATAATTTAGAAACACTTTAGATTTGATTCTGTCCCCACCTAATTAGCCAATTATCATTGATATCTCTTTTCACTTTCACCCTATTCACCTGATCACAAGATCTGTTTCAATCTCTGTTTCTTCTTTCAGAATAGTTACTAGCAGCGGCACACTCACTAGAACCCTAATTAATAAATTAATCTAACTGACACAGTCTAGATTGCATAATTAATTGATGAACGGTTTAAGAGACTAAGATCAAGAATGCTTTCTATGATTATTTCACACAGATAATCATCTAATTTTACCCACTTCACAATTTACCATGGCACATGCATAAATCGTAAAGATGCTACTCATGAATTTCCTACACTGACACAGTCATAGAAAATTCTAGCTAAGATTCATAAAAAGAACTAGTGAATTGTCCAGATCCACAAACCCCAGTTATAAATCTAAAATAAACACAAGTAAAATTATGAACAGGGATAAACAGATTGAAAAGAAAAATACCTCAAATTGATAAAAAGGGGTTCAAGAAATCAAACCCAAAGCAATGGAGTTAGACTTCCATGGAAAAGCTCAACTCTCTCTCTAGGAAAATTTAAACTAAAGATGAACCCTAAAACAGAAGTTAAAAAGGAGTATATATACTCCTCCAACCAAAACCTAAACTAATCATCATAAAAAGAAAAAGGAAAAAAGAAAATAAAAACAAATCAAATTACTCTTCCTGCGTGGTCAACATGCTTTTTTCCTCGGTCCAAGCGCCTGATTTACGTACAGCCTTGCAAAAATCAATTAAGTTTCTTTATTTCCTTTTTCAATTTGGTCCTGCAAGTTCCCATGATTTCCTTCTGGTCCCCGAACTCTGCTCCAACTGCAATTTGATCCCTGAACTATATTTTCAGCTTTATCCTCAGCATTAGAAAACTTTCGCAGGAAAATCATAAACTCACTAAAAATAGTCTCAAAATACAATGATTTTCCTACTAACTCAACAATCCAACATCTACTCGAAATTACATCAAAACTAGTTTAGATTACATTAAAATAATGATAAAATGTCTAGAAAATTAGAGAATTACATATAATGAAATTCACCACACAAGACCTACTCATTAATTAATGCAATTAATGTTTTATTTGTTTTCAAAAAATAATAATAATAATTTCTTTATTATTCATTATACAAAAAAAAAAAAAAAATTGAAAAGGAAATAATAGGTAATCTTATAAAGAAGTTTTTGTTATTGAAATAAACTAGTATTCCACCTGTGCATTGCACAATTTATAATAACAAAAATTATTTACATATTAATTTTTTCATGTGAATATAGTTGTATATTATAATGTATAATTAATTATAAATCAAATTTAATATAAAAATATATAGAAAGTGAATTTAAATATTTGACAAATTTGCTTATACATAACGTTATATTTTTAATCTTTATAATTAGTATCGACATCCATTGATCTATTTAATCTTTTTGTATACCAAATATACATTGATATTAAAAGAATAATTTCTAAGAAAATCATAAAAATAACATTTAATTAATATATCCTTAAATATTCATTTAGATAAAACATTGATAAGAGAGAATTCACAAGTTTCGGTATCATTATATATCGAAATTTTAAGTTACTCCCAATAAAACAAAATGAAATGACCATGATTATACACATATTTTTGTAAGAAGACCAAAAGTATATACTGAACCTGCCAACTTCTATTTAAATTTAAATATTATTTTATTAAAAATAGTATTTCAGTTTTGAATCAATTATTTATTCTTTAAATGAAAATCAAATATTTTAATAAAAGACTAAAATACTTCTAATCCTAATTTTACAGCAAATTTATTTTCTATCAAAGTAATACTTTATTTTTAAATCGTCACTTTGCCCCATTATTTAAATCGTCAAATTTTGTACCGGAGAGAGTATTAATTTTGAAGTGACTTTTCTCTGGTCACATTTTGTACCGGAGAGAGTATTAATTTTGAAGTGACTTTTCTCTATTCCTATCTATATATCTATTACTCCCTCCATTTATATTTGTCACAAAAAAAAATTGTGTTCCTAAATATTAGTCATTATAGTTTTTTTTTTTTTAAAAATGGTCATAATTTTCTTTGTCATTAATACATTCGTTCATTTACTTATGTAAAAATGTTTAATGTGTAAGATGAAGAGAAAGGTTAAAAAAGAGTAATTTATGAATTTCTTGATTTGTGAAATTTTGTCTAAAGTGACAAATAAAAAGAAATGGAGGGAGTATAATTATAACAATTCTAGTGATAATCTTTCACAAACTCCAAAACAAAATTAAAATTGTTGAAAGAGGGACAATTCTTAATACTAATCGAAGTTTTGATATTTTGCACTCGTTTTAATAAAAAAATGACAAAAATAACACAAAAAATTCTTTTACCGCCCACTTTTACAAAAAAAAATTATTATCAAATTTCTTTAACTTTTCTTCCTTCATCCTATTTTACAAAAAAATATGATACTCATTTATTTTCTATTTTATTTGTATGACTTTTATTTAAGAGTAATTATCTAATTTTCAAATAAAAATATAATTATCATACGTCTAGAAACAACCCTTTCAGTTTCTCTTCTTTTTTTAGTTAAAAAAAAAAAATACTCTCATCAGCATCAACCATTATTTTGAAATATACTTATCAAAGAAATTATTATTTAATTTATGTAGTCAGCTCAAATCATTTTTTTTAAATCGATTGAGTCACCTCAATTCTTAAGAAACTCAAATTGCATTAAAAAAAAGTTATTTTTCTGGCATTTAACATACTTTTAGTGCATTTATGCATTCATTCGCCCTTTCTAGTATCCTTTTTCCTGTCGGCCTCCCATTGTTCTAACCTTTTTTTCCAACTCAACCACTCCCTAGCATCTAGATGGTCGTCCCTTGCGTGTGAGACGTCGTTGGATCTCTGTCGCTCCTCCTGGTGAGGTTACCTTCTTGAGAGGCCCTATGCCTTTCACTTCTAGGGGGAGTCACCTCTCTACCTCGTTTGTCTCTGTGGGAAGGTGACCTTACTGAGTTTACAGGCGACCTGCGTCTATCTCCTCTGATTAGCGACCTGCGCGCCATTCCTATCTCGGTGAGATTGCGATCTTTCGGCTCTAATAGGCGACCTGTGCCCGTTTCTTTCATGACGGGAATGCGACCTTTCCGTTCTTACAGGCGACCTACGCATGTTTCTTTCGGCCTCCCTTTTGTCACCTCAAATTGGACTCTGCCTCTTGCTCCCTATTCGTGTTGAGATGACTTCGCAAGTCATCAGCTGGAACAGGTATGTGGGTACGAACGTGTGGTATGATCTGCTGCTCGCCATTACACTGGCACTCCGTTACGCCTAGCACTCCCAGCTCAGCCGCTTTTGTGAGAGGTTTGGGAGGGAGCTGCCCTTTCTGACCTCCTATCATTCTGATCAGGTGAGCCTGGCATATCAAGCAATTCCGCCAAAATTTTAGCCCTCTCCTGCAATATCTCCTTCCTACTGAGGGGATTGGTTGAGGGACCTGGCTTGTCGCTTGGAATCGTTAGACCTGCTTGTTGCAGCTTTAGAGGGGGCTGTGTTTTTGGTTTGACCATAGGCCTTTTCTCCCTTCTACCATCTGGCAAGCCTCTGCCTTCAGCAACGCTGTTAGAGCGTGTCGATCTCTTGGCCTGACGCAGCGGAGGAGGAGGAGGAGGCATGTTGACATTGAGATTTCCAGCACCGGTGTCTGCATTACCACCGGAGTTTCCTTGATTGATCTCGTCTGAGGCCTCTGAAACATGACCCTCTAAAGTCATTATAATGGAGTGAGAAAAGTTTTGAGGTCAAAAAGCAACGATTCCTGGCAATAGAACCAAACTGATGCTGCAAGAATCGTGCTTATCAATCTCCATCCAGCCGCAAGATTGATCACGTGGCTACTTGACCTGAAACAAGGAACCCACGACTAGCCGGAATGGTCTCCGGCGAAGACCCTCGGTCGTGAGAGTAAGAATGAAGTATTTGAGAGCTTATAAAATATAATGAACAATGTATTCAGAATATTAAATAGCAATTATCTTGGAACGGTTGAGTTTGCCAAGTATTTATAGGCGTTGGAGGAGTTGTAATTGTGGTAGGATTGCGCCAAATCCCTTAAATCATAGATCAAATTTGTATAGGAGATTGTGTCCATACATAACTCCTGATTTGTAGGACTCTCGTTATGGAAAGAATTGTAGACGTAGTAAGACTCTGTAGGCCGATATACTCTTTGATAGGTTGAGGTCGCCTGTTGGATCTAGGTCGACCTGACTGAATAGTAGGGTCGGATGATACCTGAATAGAATCTGGATCGTATGTCGGACGATAGCTAGGTCGGGAAAAAGTAGGTCGGACAATGATCTAAGTCGACTGGTCTTTGACAATGGGCCTTGGGCCTTGTAATCATTGAGCCTAGCGCACTGAGAATGTGGTGGCGATAATATATAAACAACTGGGCTTGCTCGTTGGGCCTAGCCCGTCACTTTTATTCCGTTCAGAGACCAATCCCAAGAGGTAATGGCAGAGATTCTGCTCCCCAAGGCAATAGGATATGGCAAGGCTCCCCATTATTTTCACTGGAATCTTACTCCAGAGAGGAAAATTCAACGGCAACAAATGGGAAGCTTGATTTCTGACGAATTTCTTTGGGCTTTGAGGATATCGAATTGCTCCGCCCCAATTTGTTTGGAATTCGTCAACACAAAACCACCAAATAAATCAACAGAAAACAAAATTTTGAAATCAGAATTTTAACGATTCACAGAACCACCAATTTGTTTAGGCGAATGAACGAAAGAAAAAAATTCACCGATTCGTTCCTGCGGTCCGGAAAGAAGAGAAAGTAAACACAAACCACCGATCTGATTGATCAATTCGACGTGAAACCAATTATGATAAGGATAGCCTATAGCTGGCGATGGAGAGGGTTGTAAATATATAGAGATTGTAAGTGTTTTACATTTTACATGATTTATATAGGAAATAATTGATCAATAGGAAAATTACATAATGTCATGTCATAATAGTGACATGGCTTAATGTGAGGGCTTTATATGTTTGTCTTTTAATATATTTACTCTGGGACGGACGAAAAATGAAAGAGGGACATTTACTCGGGACGAAAGGAGTAGTAAAAGTTTATACAGATTTGACCAACAATCCCTTTTATACTAGGATGAAGCGAGTATATAGTAGATTTGACATCCAGTATTAGATTGCAAATAAGTTTCAAATTACGATTCCCATAAGTCAAGGGTATAATTGACCAATTTAGCATACAAAAATATCAATTATTTGATTAAAAGTTTAGATAAATATACTTAGTTATAATTAAGAATTATAATATAGCATACAATATGTATTTAAAATGTGTATATTTTCTCCGTCCCATTTTAAGTTTCACAAAAATTTTAAGCTCAAATATTAAGAGTGGATTTCACATTCTTTCGATCATTTAAAAATGAGTATAGTATGTGATATTTTAAAATTAATTTAGCAATTACAATATGTTTAGATATTAAATGCCCAAAAATGATTTCGAACGATAACTTCCAAAAATGTCTCTTACTATATACTTCCTCCGTCCCACTATCACTTACACTTTTTATCATTTTGAACGTTGACTAACATTTTATGTTAATTATTTATCTGTATAAAAATTAAAAAGTAGTTATTTATGATTTTATTTGTGATTTAATAACCATTTTTAATTTATTTTTGGAAGATTAATAATTTAACATAAAATGTTACTCCCTCCGTCCCGGAGTAAATGTCACCCCTTCCATTTACACAAGAATTAAGAAAAGGTGTAAGTGTGAAAAATTAAATAGGAGAGAGATTAAGTGGGAGGAATAGTAAGTTAATTGGTGTTGTGAGTATAAAAGTGTAAGTAACAGAGAAAATGAGTGAGATGAATAGTAGAGATTCTTTGACATTTTAGGAATAGGACATTTACTCTGGGACGGACGGAAAATGAAAGAGGGACATTTACTCGGGACGAAAGGAGTAGTAAAAGTTTAAACTTTGACCAACATTCCCTTTTATACTGGGATGAAGTGAGTATATATAGTAGATTTGACATTCAGTATTAGATTGCAAATAAGTTTCAAATTACGATTCTCATAAGTCAAGGGTATGTTGTATGATTACTCATTCAATATATTTAAATAAAAATTAGGAAATAATAAAGTTATGAAAGCATGTTATAAAATTTTGTGTACGAAATAATATCTAATATTTAATTAATGCATTTAATTAGAATATGACGGTTTCACAATCGATATAACTAATAAAATATTGACACCTCATTTTATATCCATTATTTTGTAAAAAAAATAAAAAAAAATTATCCCCCTATCATTGCCCGTGTGATAAAAATGTTATAGATTAAATATATTTTAAGATTTCAATCAACCTTCTTATTCCAAATTTACTCATGCCAACCAAATTAATCATTGTGATCCCCTTAAATTATTATTTCTAAATCTCACTGTATTATTTATTGTGCTATGCAAGACTGATACTCCTTTTATGAAACACAATATTTTGGGGGAAACTAGTTTCTCCCTAAATTATAAAAAGTCCTGTTTTTTTAAACTGATCTTATATTCATCAAATATTTGCAAGTTGAAAAAAATTGGACTTTTTATAATTTATGGAGAAACTGATTTCTCCCAAAACTTACTCTTTATGAAATTGAAGTAGTGGTTGATTAAATAACAAAAAAAAAAAAAATCTCACTATTTTCAATTTTTAAGATAACTAAAACTGAAATAATCACTTTTCAACTTTATCCTCTGATTCTAGTTTAAATTTTGAAAGTTTGAGAAAGCCTAGTTTAGTGAACTTCATCTTTTTGCATTAAGAATTCAATTGAAACTTTAATATCATGTTTGTTTTACTGCTAAGCCTATATACTTCGTACAAAATTGTTTAAACAACTTCAAGTTTTATCTTCGATTATTCATTAATACCTGCCTCTTTGAAAAATTGAATAAATCAGAACTTCAACTGTCTCGTAATGGATAGAATATTAGATTGGTATGTGTTTAGTAGATAATATTCGGTACCTTATTTAGAGTTATCTTTAGTATCAAATTAGCTAGATTAGTGTTGTGATTGTAATCAGTTAGCTAGATTAGTGGTTTGTGATAGGAGTCTCATTCCTATTTAACTAATATGTTTGATAAAACTAAAAAATAATAATAACAATTAAAAAAAATAATAATAATAAAATAATAATAATGAAAATAAAAATAAAAATTAAAAAAGATAATAAATAATAAATAATAATAATAATAATAATAATAATAACAAAAATTAAAAAAATTAAAAAAATTAATAATAAATAATAATAATAAAATAAAATAATATTAATAATAATAATAATAATAATAATAATAATAACAATAAAAATAATAAAATAAATAAGAATAATAAAAAAGAGACCAATCCCAAGAGGTAATGGCAGAGATTCTGCTCCCCAAGGCAATAGGATACAGAAAATTTTGGGGAAAACTAGTTTCCCCAAATATTATAAAAAGTCTTGTTTTTTATTTAAAAAAAAAATTATACATACATTTGTTTCGGTTTTTAAAACAAGACTTTTTATAATGTTAGGGAGAAAGTTTCTCCCAAAACCTACTCATAGGATAACAAGGCTCCCCGTTATTTTCACCGGAATCTTACTCCAGAGAGGAAATTCAACGGCAACAAATGGAAAGCTTGATTTCTGACGAATTACTTTGGGCTTTGCGGATATCGAATTGCTCCGCCCCAATTTGTTTGGAATTCGTCAACACAAACCACCAAATAAATCAACAGAAAACAAAATTTTGAAATCAGAATTTTAACGATTCACAGAACCACCAATTTGTTTAGGCGAATGAACGAAAGAAAGAAAATTCACTGATTCGTTCCTGCGGTCCGGAAAGAAGAGAAAGTAAATACAAACCACCGATCTGATTGATCGAATCGGCGTGAAACCAATTATGATAAGGATAACCTATAGCTGGCGATGGAGAGGGTTGTAATATATAGAGATTGTAAGTGTTTTTCATTTTACATGATTTATATAGGAAATAATTGATCAATAGGAGAATTACATAATGTCATGATATAATAGTGATATGACTTAATTGTGAGAGCTCTAAATATTTATCTTTTAATATATTATATAAATTATATAGATGATATTCACAAAAAGAAAATACTCATATATAATACATTGTGGAATTATTTTTTATTGAATCAGATTAGATTGGTATTTTCCTATTTTTTTGCAGCTTTCAATTTTTACTTACCCTAAATGTTGTTTTTTCCCAATTCCTCTCCCCCTCCTAGACTCTCTAACATGTCTTCCCATTTTTTTCCCATTTTTTGCAGCACCATCCCACAACCTTTAAGTTGCAAATACATCTTCCCCTCTTACTCGTAGAACGACTATATCACATTCTAAAACCCTATTTATCTTGCATCTCACACATTACACAAACGAAATTCACCCTCTGTTTCTCAGCCCATCCGCCATTTATGGTGATAAACTTTAAAATTATGTGTGATGGTGAAGTTGTAGAACGAAGGAATTTGAGAGAGAGAAAGCCCGATCGAAAAGAGATAAAATTAGGGGAGAGGACATACACATTTGTCTTTACTGTTTACTACCTCCGATGTTGCCCCTTCAAAAGCCGAATCTTTTGAAAACGCCGATAAATAGGTTTGTCGCCTTCATCCATCCCCCCATCGACTACTCCCACCCCCGCTAGCCCTCACCTATTGACTCGACGACGAAAGCAATAATTCATTGAAGGCGACAATGACGAAGTTGGAGTTGGGATTGGAAAACAGGCGTAGAAGAATGAGGAATACGATGGTATGAGATTCACGTTTGTGTTATTTGATTTTCAAACCGAATGAAGAAGAGAGAAGGATGTGGGTGAAACATTTGTCAAGCTTTTCTAACAAATTAACAAATGTTTGTGTTAATTTTCATGCTGTAACTTTTTTTTCTTGTTTAATCCTAATTTATGTAATGACGATATACTCCTATACACTATTGATTTACAGTTTGTGTTTGATGAATCGTGAATCGCCGGTTAATGAACTCGAACCGACAATTCACGTGAATCGGACATGTCTAGCTGCCATGCATAGATATTTCGGTGAGAGAAAATACATCAAAACGCACCATATAATTTTTAAAAAATATTAAAATGAATGATTTTTTTGCAGAAAACTTTATTAATTAATATTTTCCTACCAATTTTTTTCGCCATTTATTGTATACTTGCAAAATTAAGAGTTTAAAAAGGAGTAAGTTTTGGGAGAAATCAGTTTCTCCATAAATTATAAAAAGTCCAATTTTTTTCAACTTGCAAATATTTGACGAATATAAGATCAGTTTAAAAAAACAGGACTTTTTATAAATTAGGAAGAAACTAGTTTCCCCCAAAATATTGTGTTAAAAAGTAGATACAAATATCTTCAATACACCGTAGTTATTAAAATTTACTAAAAATATAAATTTCTTCTACAAAAATATATTTTTTTTTAAATTGTTGAAAATAAAAATTGATTATACATTTTTGAACGGAGAAAATAACAAACAGAGTTTTGGAACTACTCATGATAGTTTTTGCTGTAGCAAAAAGTGAATTTAAATATTTTATGCCCTCATTGCATTTTCGTCAAGTAATGTGATGTGACTTATAGATTCAATTGAAAATAAAATAATCTCAATCATAAATACTTCCTCCATCCCATTAAATATTATAGGAAAAGACTATTGTCACTATAATAAATAAATATTTATTCACTACATCATATTTATTTGTCAAAATCTTAAAAAAAAACACATTTTTTCTTATGCTTAGAAAAAACGTGTTTTATTTTCCTCATTAGTTTCAATGTCAGTTTAACAAAGTGTCAGTGTAATAATGTGTCAGTGCATGTGTAATAAAGTGTCAGTGTAAAAAAGTTTCAGTGCCAGTTTAACAAAATGCCAGTGTAAAAAAGTTTCAGTGCATGTGTAACAAAGTGCCAGTGTAAAAAGTGTCAGTGCCAGTTTAACAAAGTGTCAGTGTTAGTGTAACAAAGTGTCAGTGTAAAAAAGTGTCAGTGCATGTATATTAAGTGCCAGTGTAAAAAGTGTCAGTGCCAATTTAACAAAGTGTCAGTGTTATTGTAACAAAGTGTCAGTGTAAAAAGGTGCCAGTGCATGTATATTAAGTGTCAGTGTATAAAAGTGTCAGTGTTAGTGTAACAAAGTGCCAGTATAAAAAAGTGTCAGTGTTAGTGTTATTAAGTGCCAGTGTAAAATATGTTTTTCCAAGCTTAGAAAAAAACACATTTTTTGAAATACCAACTCTATTTATTTTTGGTAAATTGATTATTTACGTGACATGATTGTCCTTATAAAGATATCATTTACTCCTATACTACAAAATTTTCTTATCCACTACATCCATTATTATTCACTAAATTATACTCCCTCTTTCCCATCAAAACTGATACTTATTTTCTTTTTTATTCGTTCCAGCCAAACTGATACTTCCCAAAATGGAAGGAAATTTTTACTATTTATCTCACTCATTCTCTCTCCTATTTCACTTTTACACTCACAATATTCTCTCTCCTAACTATTCCTCCCACTCATTCTCTCTCCTATTTAATTCTTCATACTCACAACATTTTCTTTCACTTTTTCTCTCTCTTACTTTTCCTTAATTCGCGTGCCCAAAAATTTGGTATCAATTTTGGCGGGACGGAGGGAGTATATTTTATTGTTAATTTTGCTCAATCTCCAAAATAATTCATTTTAATTATGTTTAGATAAATAAAATATTATTACAGATTTATCGTATAGAAAAAAAATCTAACAAAGTAGTGAAATAGTTAGCGATTTTTTGACAATGAATTTTGCTATCAAATTATTAAAATTGAGAAATAAATTTATTGATTAACAAATTTACCGTATATTAAGAAAAATAAATACTATTATGTTTTGGTTTTATAATATTTACTACTCACCAACCCGTCGGTACCCGACGGGGATATGGAATTGCTTGAACCAAGTTAAATGGCATACAAAATATGTTTTGATTATTTGCTAATTATTGATGAGAGTAGAATAAGGCCACGTTTGGGATTGCGGTGAAAGTGGGTAAACGAATGTTCAACCCAAAAGTCGACGCGAAAAAATGTTTGGAGAAAGGAATTGCGATCACGTCCGAAGTCCGTATAACGTGAAATACTGCGTTCCCATGAAGGCCGTCGATACGCGGTTTATAAAAGGAGATTTTTAAGACGAAACAGTTTATAAAAGGAGCTTTTGAAACGGAACATTTTCTTTTAAAATGTGTATGGTGTATCAAATCAAAACGCTAATTTAAGCGTAACAAAACATTACAATGGCATATTCCTTTCTAAAAAATACTCCTTTCGTTCTGAACACTTTTTTTTTCTCTTTCATAAATACTCCCTCCGTCCCACCTCACTTGATACTAATTTCCATTTCGGGCCGTCCCACCTCACTTGATACTATCCAAAATGGTAAGTTTTTACTCTCACAACACCAATCAAATCACTATTATTCCCACTCACTCTCTCTCCTACTTTACCTTTTATACTCACAATATTTTTTCTCTCTCTTGCTTTTTTTCTTAATTATCGTGCCCACCTCATTAGTATCTAGTGAGACGGGACGGAGGGAGTAAGTATTAATAATAAGATACATTTTTTAATAAAAAAATATAATATATTAAAAAATTACTATTAACATGTCCAGATTGAAAATTTATTTTGGTGAATAATAACGATTTTATTGTTAAAAGGCATATTTTAAAGTTAACTACAAAAATCAAAAAAAAAAAAACCCGTTAACTACACCTGAAAAAGTGACTTAGTATAGTCTACTTCTCCCTCTCTAACTCCCTCTCTAAAGGCCACACACTCTCTCTCTCTAGACTCTCTCTCTCTAGACGGAATCCATGGATTCCTCACGCCAACCCTCGACGTCTCCATCTCCGGCCAAGCCCTGCTCCGCCGCTAACACACGAGAGTTCAAATTTTGAGATCGCCGCCACGACAATCGAGGACGGCTGCCTTTTTGATTCCGATTAATCGGTGAAAATGTTCGTGAAGAAGCTAGTGGAGAAGGCTTCGCTAAAGAAGGTAAGTACAGTAATTTCACTTTGCTTTCACAATTTCGATTTCATTTCTCTGTTATTATCAATTGATCAGATTATGTGTTCTTCGTTGATTTGAAGTTTGGTCTGTTGATTGAAATTTGAAAGGCTAATTTATTTGAGATAGTCACGACAGATACTCAAATCGCAATGTTATTGCTTTGCTTTGATGGAATAGATGGTCACGACAGATACTCAAATCGCAATGTTGTCTTTTTTGATGTACGCGCAAACTCCTTTGTTGTTTTTTTAGTATGCATTATAATCCTGCTGTTTGAGGAGCTTCGGTTTTTATTAAACATATTTTATAATTTTAGTATGCATTGAAGTTTGGTCTGTTAAATTTCTTAGTTTTCTTGAATTTTCTTTTATGCAGCTTTTGAAGCCAGGCCTTTACAATTTTATGTGATAGAAACTCAAAGGGCTACATTCTTGATTCGTGGCACTCATAGCATCAAAGATACACTTACTGCTTTGCAGCGGGTGCGGTGGTCCCTTTTCATCACTCTGTTTTGCGTGATGGTGGAGTAAGTAACACGATCTTGGGATATGCACATTGTGGTATGGTTCTTCTTGCTCGTTGGATTGCAAAGCTCGGCGCTCCTTTTACGCTTAAGGCCCTTGAAGAAAATCCCGATTATGATGTGAAGGTAGATATTACTTAGTCTTAGCATGTCTTCTTGCAGAACTGATATTAAGATTGCTGGTTCTTGGCCAGCCAATATGAACTCTTGGTCGTATAATCTGAGTGATGATTTTTTAACCAAAAAGTACAATATGAAATTGATTAAAGAACATTCAACATACTAAAACATTTATTTTTTGATAGAACGACATACTATAATACATTTGAAACCAAATATATAAGGAATAGTTTATTTGAGAAGAACCTGACTCACAATTATATACTTTAAACTGCAGTTATCAATTATAGATTCTTCTGGACGGTAAGGCTGAAACTTGTTCATTTGCATTATAGCTTATGCATTCAAGCCTGATAACGTAAGAGAATGTGCAAGTATTATTTAAAGGGAATGAGTTGGGTGACAAACATCTACATTTAGGGAATCATCACGTAGGCTATTCTATGTGTACTCTTCTACAGGGGTTCCTTCTGAGTACTTTTTAACATTTTTCCCTTTTCATTTTCAGATCGTTGGTCATTCACTTGGTGGTGGTACGGCTGCACTCTTAACATACATTCTTCGAGAGCGAAAGAGTTATCCACAATCACTTGCATGACATTTGCGCGGGCATGTATTGTTTATATGTAAACCTTGGTGTGTTCATTTAAGTTTGACATTTCACTTTAGTAGGTTCTGAGAATCTTTGCCAGATTGAATGTGAGATATGATCTGTGTTCACTTTGAGGATGGGGGATGGGGAGAAAGATAGTAATATTGCTCTAGAATCGAACTTTGAATGAGTCTAGTTGGAGTATTCTTAATTACTAAGAGGTCTAGTTGCTTCGGTTCTACTCATTGTGAGTCAAACTCAATTTAACTCATCCTTTGTACTAATTGCTTGAACAAAAAGTTAAGACTTCCAAGGACAAAAAGAAGAAGACTAAGAACAGGGAGCTTTCCACACGGGTTCACGCGCTTGAAAATATTGAGGAAGGAATTGAAGGTAAGAAATGCTCGGGAAGTAATAATTTCATTGCATTTCAAATGTTCTTTTAGTATTCTCTTACTTGTTGTCCGTCCCATATCCCACTTTAGTGCGTGCTAACTTGAATCTTGATGACCGGGAATAGATAGTGAAAAGTCAACCATGATGCCCCAGGATCAAGTTTGAGAAGAAGTTTGGGCGGTCACTGTGTTTATTGCTTCAACACTTATAGAAGATGGGGGAGTTCCACCGGGTGCAACTTACGCATCATTTGTTAAAAGAAGCCATCCATGTCATTAGTTAATGCTTTGTTAGTCCTTGCTACGATGTAAGTTTCTCCTTCCATCTCTGTTTTCATTTTCTTGTTGTTTTTTGAGAAAAGAGATATAAAAGGAAAATACAAACTCTTAGTTTGAACTTCATATCTTGACATGGTAATAATCCAAAATCCGAGCAAAAATTTTAAGGACTTGATTTAAGATCCATAGCTGCTGACAAAAACAATATGCAGGAAAAATAATTCACAAAATGATGCTTGAATCTCAGAAAATTTAATTTAATATCCATTCCAATATTCTGGCTCAGGTTTTACCGTTATCTGTCACACAAAGTAAGCAAGCTAAGTGCCACATTCATGCTACTTAACAACATAAATGATTAAACTCGGAATGTTGAACAAAATAAAACTCTTTCAAGCAATGGAGGCTAGGTTAAACAAAGTAAAACTCTTTCAAGCAATGGAGGTTTTCTTCGAGAGGTAAGCTTTATACAGTTCTCATGAAAAGGTTCCGAAGTTTATTTTCTCTTAAGATTTTACGCAATCCATGCGAGATCAAACAGATTTGGTGTAGAGGAACGGCATGTTGTTGGAGAAGTTGTGTGTCGATGTGCCCTTTGCCATGATTCAGATATGGTTCTCCAAAAGAAACCGGTATTGGTCCCTATATCCAAAATTTAGTTATATTGTTGAATATGAGAGAGATGAGTACAAAAGAGTGTACTTAAACGTGTGTGTCTAAGTGTCAAATATTCTCTCGCATCCCAATAAAATTTAAAAATAGCGAAAAATAAAAAGAAAAACTAAGACAAAATACAATAAAAGTGTTTTTGAAAATACTACGAATACACGAAAATCACGGCTGTCAAATATTTCCTTATACACCACATTCAGCGTCTTGTCGTCCGATGCATCGTCTGAATCACCTATAATAACTTTAAGACCATTTTTGCTAGTAACTCTAGATAATGCAACATACAATGGCCATGGCGAAAACCGGTGTTGGAAGATATAAACCAACATGAGAGAGTGATTGCCCACTGGCTCTTATTTATTGTCATAGCAAAAGACACGGAAAGTGGAAATTGTCTTCGCTTGAATCATTTGGAAATTTGGACAAATCCGAAGGAGACATTACCATTCTAGGTATTGTCACTTCCATTCCCGCATTCTTCCTGAAAGAATCTTCCCTACAACAACGTGCTTACCTATACATGTTGAAGAAATTAGTTTTACATTTTACACAATTTAGAATTTATATTTAGTAATGATTACCTAATCGCGTAACAATTAATCTGGTGCCATTGCATAATTCTAAGGCCTGGTTGAGATTTCTCAAGAGCATAACTATACATCCAACCTTCAGCTTAAGAATATGGTTCGGCAATCCTGAACATTTGATCATATTTAAAAATTCTGGTGAGAAAACATCTTCATTCCCCGTGTCATCCTCCTCTTCTACACATATCGCATCAGAACTCAAGTATATCTTCTCCTCTCCAGGAAATAGTGACATAACATAATCATTAATACTATACACCGTATCGTTAGTTGGAGCAAGGACAGCTCGACTATGGAAAAATCCTTCGACATCCTTGTTTCGTAATAAGTCAGGATATATGCATTCAACGATTTTTGGAATAGGATTTGAAGAATCTCGAACCAATATTTCCTGGGGCAAACTAATATCAACCTCTCCGTCATTATCTTCCCCAGCAACACCGTCTCCAACCGATAATATCCATTGAGCAAAGTCTCTTATCTCCTCGGCCCGATCAGAAGAACCAACCTACATTAAGTTTGATGCAATTTAATTAATTATAACGACTCAAGAACACGTAACCACATTAATAATGAATAAATAATGATTACCTGCAATCTCATGTTTTGAGTCAACCTTAGTACCTCACAATAACTCCAAAGATAAGACGAACAAATTGAGGCATGAACAATATCATGCATGTTACCTTTAGGAACAACTGGTAGAATCTGCCTAAAGTCACCTCCAAGTACAACAACCACACCACCAAACGGCTTTTCAGAGCATCGCCATTTGTTGAACGTAAGACATCCAGTAAACTACGATCGACGGCCTCAAAACAATGTTTATGCGCCATTGGAGCTTCATCCCAAATAATTAGCTTTGTTTTTGTAGAAGTCTGTCTCATACGTACCATGCCTTAATTTACTTGCAAGTAGAACTCTCATCGACACGTATAGGGATGCCAAACCTTGAATGTGCGGTCCTACCCTTAGGAAGTAGCAAAGAAGCAATTCATTTGGAAGCTCTTGGAAGAACAATTTCCCCCACAGCTTCTTAAGGCGAACACAAAGTCCTCCATAAGAATGTTTTACCGATACCTCCATAACCATATAAGAAAAATACACCACCATCTCCCCTATCAATTTGAAATAATTTTATCGTAAACACCCTTTTGCTCGGGCATCGGTTGTGGAAATAACACGGAATGCTCGGCTTTCATCTCATCAATATCATAATATGTCTCCTCTAAAATAAGCATATTTTCAACATCTTCAATGTCAGCGTATAATGGTTTAGGCATGTCCCCAAATTTATCAAGGCAGCTACTACTATTCTGTTTGAACTTTTCTATCTCCGCTGAAAGCAATATTCTTGATTTGTTCCTCACGAAGCTTATGTCCTGCAGTTATACAAAATAATTTAAACATATAAGTAAAATTATGCCAATTATAAATAAAAATTAATATACTAAAATTACTTTATAAATATAGTTACTAAGGAGTTAATAGATATAGATAAGTGATTTATGATATTATGTTATGATTTTGTTGATGTTCCAGATGTTTACTTTGAAGCTATACATGGATTTATATTTCCTTGAAGCTATAATTTGATTAGTGATTTATGATTTTCTTCAATTAATTTTTGGGACAGCGGGAGTTAAAACTAATCTAAATTATAACTCAAAAAAATATGATAGGACAGAGAGTATTAAAAAGAAATATAATCATACCCAAAAATATTATGAGACGAGAGAGAGTATTAAAACTAATCTAAATTATAGCTTAAAAACAATATGGGACGAGATGGAGTATTAAAAAGAAATATAATCATAAGAAAAAGCATTATGGGACAGAGAGAGTATTAAAATTATTCTAAATTATAGGTAAAAAAACATTATAGGACAGACGGATTATTAAAAAGAAATATAACCATAATCGAAAACATTATGGAACAAAGGGAGTATTAAAACTAATCTAAATAATATGCAAAATCAATAAATTAAATATTAATTCAAATACCGGAGTTTGTCGTGCATTTTCGATATTTGTCCTCAATATCATCGGCAAGTAAGTGCCATGTCTTCTCCCACACCTCATTAGGCATCGACATGTTGTTAGAGAGAAGTAAAATAACAAAGAGCCTTCGAAGACCATCGGGAAGCGCCGGTGACTCGCCTCAATTATCCCATCAACATATTCCTTGTCATCATCCAATAACCCAAGAGCATAACACGCGGATTTGAAATGCGGATAGACAACCTTGTTCAGTTCTCAAACCCTCGTAGCAAGTAGGACCCGGCGACATGATTCAACATAAGCACGAGATAATAAAGTTCACCGCAATTCATAGGTACATGGTAAATACGCCCAATTGCAATACGCTTGTCTTTTCTACGACGCCATTCACGTTTACTTTTATCCCGAGACATGATGTTGAGTAAGTGCATATTTATACTTCCGAGCCTCTGGATGCTCTTTATTATAATCAAACCAACTCATGAATTGAGATTCCTTAACCGTAGCTTTATTCATAACATCGGGGAGAAAGTCACCATCCCTAAAAGGAATCTGATGATCACCCTCCAAATGAAAAGCCGGACGCTCAACGGGAGGCGTACGATAGTGGAGCTCGAATCCAAAAATACGCCACATAGCCTCGCGGGCGGATACATACCGACAATCTATTTGCCTTTTCACCTCATCCGTTTCAACACCAAGACACACTCTATCGCTTCCCTTATTAATATACTTGAACAAATATTTAATTGCTTTGCTACGATTACAATACTCAACATTTATGTGTGCCTCATACCTTAGCAAAAGATATATGTTATATGGGACAATCCAACCATTATTTAACACGTTTCCATTCTTCTCGATAGTCGCACCATTATCCCTACGTCGATATACACGATACCCATTTTCATCCACAAATGTAGACTCATTTAACGGTTTTGGATACTTCTCCGTGCACTTACTCCCGGCCATGCATGTAGACTCATAATTAAAAGGACCGCAAGGACCATGCAACATGTACTCAACCGCGGCCTTGTATAATCTAGGATACTTGGTTTTATCGGGAATTTCGGCACACATCCACTTATCAATATCCCCGGCTATAAGGGCGATATTTTCGATCGAAGAACGAGAAGAATGTGAGCATGAGGAAGACCTCTCTTCTGAAACTCCACCGTATATACAACTACATGAATAACAAACAGATCATAGTAATGTGATTATAAGCAATATAAATAAATAGAGTGTTTATTCGGACTATGAATGCCTAAAAAAAACTTTGCTCTTGATCAAGAGCAACTTTAAAAATAAATAAATTGGACATTGATTTTGAGACGGAGAGAGTATTCTTGAAAAAGGAAAAACAATATTAATTTTAATTTATCGTAAATGGGACAGAGAGAGTATTAAAACTAATCTAAATTATAGCTTAAAAAACAATATTGGACAGAGGGAGTATTAAAAAGAAATATAACCATTAGAAAAAGCATTATGGGACAGATAGAGTATTAAAATTATTCTAAATTATAGGAAAAAACATTATAGGACAGACTGAGTATTAAAAAGAACTATAATCATAAGCAAAAACATTACGGAACAGAGGGAGTATTAAAACTAATCTAACTTATAGATCAAAACACATTATGGGATAGAAGGAGTATAAAATATACAACATGATTTTTTTATAATAAACAATGCATTTATAATTTTCTAACAGGCATATAGGATAAGGTATGAGATGCTTTGATTATTTAACAATGCATATCAAGAGTAAGAAAGAAAATAACATTTATAATATAAACTATATACAATGCAAAAACTTGAAATTTAAAATTTTCTTACCCGTTTTCGGTTTTCCAAATGGAATTCCCTCCTTGAAATCTGCAATCATCTGATTCAGCTTCATCTTGAAGACCCTGTTCATTATGTCCGGCCTCTCATGAGAATTCGATTTTACCTTTGTACAAAATCTTGAGATTTCGGCCATTTAGGGTTACACGTGAATGTGATAAACAACGATGGAAAACCGGCCCATTTGCATATAGCAAGCGAATCACGATAATTCTGCGTCTTCCAACGCCGACCCCGGTGTATGTCGATGGCAATATAATACGTCGCCCAACCTTGCTTCACCCAGTATCTCCTCTAATGACCGCGTCGACAACTTTTTATAAGTTTCCACTCGAAGTTTTGGGCGATTGTGACGTATCAGCTGAAGCCTTTGTGTATCCATCATAACATAAGAATCCACCATGAACTGCTGAAGCAACCGACCACTCATCAAAAGTTGTGATCCATGTTCTACCCGCTGCTGAATACGATTACATATGAACTCCCTAATTGACAAAGCTGACCTCTTTGCACCAGGTGGTTTATTTCTCGGAATATCTGTGTAGTATCCGTCCTCACCATATACAAATAACAATGGATATTGAAGAGGAAGATAGCATGGATCAAATTCGTGAATATGTTTTAGAGCTCCATCACGTTCTTCAATAATAATATGATTAATATCCCTAACATGAGGCTCATCAGTAATATCACCTTCAATAATAGCAGCAACCTCTGAAGCCGTCGGCATGTTATATGATTTTCCATCTTTACTTCGTTTCCCTATGAGGCGCAGTTTAATTACATTTGACGTTTCCGTTTCAAGACGTGCTACGGCCATTACGTACGTCCGAGCATAAGGATTATTTTCATCAACCATTTTTGCAAATCGGTGACGATTGAATGATCAAATGGAGACGGCTTGCTTGCATCTTTACTGCTGAAATAGGCATAAAAAAAACTGAGATTAGTAAATAAACATGAAAAAACATCATTATTATTTTTTACCAAAATACGACAAAAATAAATCCAAAATAATACCTGAATGCATTAATTCTGTTTTGAACTTCATTTTGAGTATCATATATATATAGTTGAGAGAAACGTGGCCGCTGTCCTTCACCTGGCAATAAAGAACCTATGCGATGAACAATATTACCTTTAATTTTAAAAGAAGGAGGACCACGACTATTATGAACACTCTTATCCACTTCACCGGTCATTGAGGTAAAGGCCAGCATTGAATTATATACTCGAATGTGATCTTTAAAGTGCCTACTCTTTTCATGCAGTCCTTCTAAGAGGTCGGATAACAACTTAGGTGGTTTCTTCAACGGAGGAATATCTACTTTTCCACCAAGGCAACATAATGAGTACTTTGGCCGAGATGATGGTCGAGAGTTTTTGCCCTCTCCGGGTAAAAGTATTGTGCTCCACAATACTCACACGCATGATCCATATCGCCCATATCCAAATAAACTACATGATATATAACAAATAATAAAAATGAAGAATAAATGATTAATTATATAAACAAATACGATAATACAACTTTGAGTGTTAAATAATAAGCAAACAATTAATAGTTATTCGGGCAAAAAAACCTGTTTCACAAAGTTCTTCAATCGTTGTCTGTGTCAAAACTTGGTCTGATTCACCAACAGTAATTATCAAATTTTCATCGTCCATTGCATCATCTTCGAATACACCTTTAGAAGAATGAAAAAAGGAAATATATTAATTGACTCAAAATTGGTCGAATTATTTACAAAATACTACATCAAACTACGAAATACTTTGGTTATAATATAATTTATTATATATTGAGTGATAAGTAATAAAATTTTATTACCTGTATTTATATTAAAAGATGATTCACCACCGTTATTTATCAAAGCCACACTATCTTGTACAGTGTCTTCAAAAGTACCATTAGGATAACTTTTACGAAAGTAGAAAATATAAATAAAAGTTATTTGCCTTTTTTAAGTTAATAGACTATAAATAATATAAAATATTAAAAATGGCCTATAAAAATCATTTGATAAATGAGATGTACACAGTACGATAGCACCACGACTAATATTTGATTTTCAATTGCAGAACCGAAACGATCACTATCCAAATTTACTTTTAGAGATTCAAACTTGGATGAAATTTCTTTTCTTGGCCTCCCAACTTTTCTTTTTTGAGATTCGACGTTTGTTGGCGTTTCCTTTCTTGGCCTACCTGCTGTTTTCATATTTGTTTCAGTCGCTTTAAACGCTTCATATAAACTTGATTTCTTAAGTTTTTGACTCGAAGACTTGGCCGATGATGACATATTTTGATTAACTGTTACAGAAACAAAAATCAATAAACATATATATGATAATATTGTATTCTTGAAAAATGAAATTTTTTCTGTTTATTAATGTAGTAAATAGTAAGGACAAACTAAGAAGAATGCATAATTGGACCATCTACATCATACATATATGTCGATTTCCTCCGTGAATTGAATTGGGAGTAACATTTTCACTGGCGTAGTTAACTCCCCTCTATGTAGTGATACAACTCTTTTGAAGAGTAACACGGCTTCCAGGTCCAGGTGACAAACCAACTGAAATGGAATTAAGATAATTTAATATACAATAATAATATATTAGCGAAACTAAAAGTATTCCTAGAATATATGTTGCCATACATATAATATATTCTATGCGAGTATACTGAATAATTTCCTTATATAATATATGGTGCCCGACGGGGATATGGAAGCTTTAAGAACAGTCATCTACTCGGTAAGAAAATTAACAGAAATTCTATGCCCGAAATAATAGATTTAGATTGATAATTTCCTTATATAATAATTTCCTTATTCTATGCGAGTATACTGAAATTGACTCAAGAACACTGATTATTTTAAGCGAGTATACAGAAATTTAAAAGAACATTTTATTGAGCTAGTCTTTTTAAATTGTCTTGGCGGATATTTTCCTTATTCTATGCGAGTATACAGAAATTCTATTATTACGGAATTGGGTTTTCAAGAGTATTTCAAGCTCTTACCCTGAGTACGGATTTTTTTTTTGAGCTAGTCTTTTTAAATTTGCTTTAATAAAAAAATAATTTATTTTTTTTTATTACGGGAAAGAGTATTTTATTGCCGACTTTAAACATATTTTTATATAGGGAATTGATTTAATTAACAGGATATTTTTTTTTTGAGCTAGTCTTTTTAAATTTGCTTTAATAAAAAAATAATTTATTTTTTTTATTACGGGAAAGAGTATTTTATTGCCGACTTTAAACATATTTTTATATAGAGAATTGATTTAATTAACAGGATATTTTTTTTTGAGCTAGTCTTTTTAAATTTGCTTTAATAAAAAAATAATTTATTTTTTTTTATTACGGGAAAGAGTATTTTATTGCCGACTTTAAACATATTTTTATATAGGGAATTGATTTAATTAACAGCGTATTAAAGGAAAGTGGGGCGAATTGAATCTGGGCCGTTGGTGACAACCTGTCATTTTGACATTTATTTTCAACCTTTGATATAGTTTTGCTTTTATATTTATATGATTACTTCCTCTACCCAAAATAATTTTCTATTTTTTTCATAAAAAAAAAAACAAAATTTATTGGAAAGTAAATATTTTTATTTAGAAAGAAAGAAAAACATTTTCCCATCTCACTCTATACTAGCAATTAAAGTATAAAACTTGTCTCATGATTTTATTAATGAATAATTTTTATTTTATTGATAACATTAAATATTAATATGTTAGAAATATAAAATTATTTAATAGGTTTATTACTATTGAACAAAATGGTGAATTCGTCAAGAAATAGTTTTCTTATAATAGATTAAAAATATAAAATAAAATATTAGCAAATTTCTAAAAAATAATATTTATGGATTTCTTCTCCCGTATAAAAAATAATAGACGATGATAGTTTTTATATGATTTGATTATTTTAGTTTGGACAAAGAAAATATATAAATTATTTTTATTGAAAATCATAGTTTACTCTAGAAAATTCATTCCTTATTAGATAATGTTAAATAATTAATTAACTTTATATGTAACAGATGTAGTGGATAAGTCAATTTTGTAGTGTAAATAGTTCTAAAATAATTCATTAATTAAATCCTAAAATTATGAAAGGATAATTATGTCAATTTATAAAAATTGTAGTGGATAAGCAATTGTTGTAGTGGTAATAGCCCCTCCCAATATTATATTTTTGTGTATGGATACAAGAATTAATAAAATATGTAGGTATAAGTATAAAAAGTAAAGTATGAGAGAGAAACTGAAATAGAAATTAATGAGTGAATAATTGTTTTAAATAAGTAAGTGGGTCTTATTGATTAAAGAAATATTTTAAAAAAATCATTTTAAGAAAGTGTAATTTTAATTGAATAATCATTTAATGAAAGGTGTAACTTTTTTTAATGAGACGAAGGGAGTATTAAAATGAGGAAAATATGGCATAATTTTTTTACCATGACTGCAATTTGAAGCTAACTATTACTCCCTCCGATCCAATACGTGCTCCACCCAAAGCACCCTTTTGGGTCGGCATAAATATTAAAAAAATAGGTGGGGAAAAAAAATGTTGTCAGTGTAATTTAAAAATAGGAGAGAGAATTAGTGGAGAAAATAATAAATTTGAAAAGTGTTATGAGTGTAATAGTGAATTAGGAGAGAGAATGAGTGAAAAAAATAGTAAAGATTCTTTGTCAAAAATGAAAAGGTGAAACTTCTAACGGAACGCCCTTTTGAATAGTTAGTGAAGCTTTTATTGGGACGAAGGGAGTATAAAGTTAAGTTCATGTCCTAGCAAAAGTAAGAATGGAGGGTTAAGTTGTGAACTTTGCTTAAAAGATTAAGCCTACTATGGTGAAAATCCAAATGATACCAATTTCCATTTTGGTATGTTTCATTTCAATTGATATTATTCAAAATAAAAAGTTTTTATATTCACAGTATCATTCAAATTACTATTTTTCTACTTATTATCTTTTCTACTTTACTTTCCTTCTTATAAAACTTTTTTTCACTAATTCTCTCTTCTATTTTTATTAATTATTTTATCCACCAAGTTAATATCAAGTGAAAGTGGTACTGAGGAGTATATGTAAAGTTAATATGTGAAATATTTTGGAAATGATTACTTATTGAGACATTAAAAAATAAACAAGAGACTTTTATTTGGAGAAAATATGAAATGGCTAAATGATTATGTGCACATGTTTCATTCCCGTGTCAAAATTCTTTAAAATTATGAGACCCTTTTTATCCATAATTATATACTCCGTATATCTCAATGTTAACAAAATTCATTAAAATTATGAGACCATTTTGGAGCCTACATGTAATCTTCTATTAATAATTTAATGCAGGGCGTGAAAGCTTTATATAAATTATTAAGTCGCGATTAGATCAAGTGGTACCTTAACATAAAGCGGCAACCGTCCTGTTGGGTTTGGAGTCAAAACCATGAAGAAAAATCGTGGAGGAGTTTCTGGACACTTGCGCGACCGCGCTTGGCATGGTGCGCGACCGCGCTGGAGCATGGGCAAAGGCGTTGAACCCTCTGGGCAATTGCGCGACCGCGCTGGATGGTGAGGGCGGCCGCGCTGGCTACGGATACGGGCGTGATTGATTTCCTACTTTGATCAGATTTCCTCTTGAATTGGTATTCCTTGTGACAGCAATATTTGGAAGACTTGTGAAGAAAGAAGAATACTTTCTTATGTTAGGAATCCTTTTATTGTTAGGATTTGATTTCCTGTTCCTATAAATACATGTGATAGCCTAGAGACAAATTGTAACATCGGAAAATATTATAGTGAATATTTTGGCTTGGTAGCGCCCCCGGACGTAGTTGTTGTTGCAACGAATCGGGTTAACAATTCTTGTGTGTTCCTTTGTGTGTGATTTACTTTTCGTGTGTGTTGCCCTTATTTTTCTTCCTAGCTCGGTCCGTTTCCGCTGCGTGGGCGTGATTTTCACAACAACTGGTGTCAGAGCCTTTGATTTTGTCGAATCATTGGTTGGCTAGTCTTTTGCTATGGATTTCTTGGGAGCTTTGGAGGATGGTAATAAGGTGTTGATCGAAAAGTTTGATAGGACGGATTTCAATTTTTGGAAGACACAAATCGAGGATGTTCTGTGGAACAAGGATTTGTATCTACCATTAAAAGAAAGGCCGGCGGACATAGAGGAAGCAAAATTCGAAATCATGGATCGGAAAGCGTTAGGGCTTGTTAGGCAAACGTTGACCAAGGATGTGGCGAAGAATGTTTTGGAGGCGAAGACTACCATGGAGATGTTACAGATGTTGGCGAGCATATACGAGGCACCATCGGCGGCGAATAAAGCTCATCTAATGAGGAAGCTGTTGAACATAAGGATGGTGGAGGGCATGTCGGCAACAAAGCATATAAGTGAATTCAAATCTACTGCGACCCAACTGTCTTCCGTGGCTGTTACTCTTGATGACGAGGTACTAGCGTTGATTTTACTTTCTTCTTTGCGGAAAGTTGGGATACGATCGCGATAGCGATTAACGTTTCAACAGGAAAAGTGAAGCCGAAGTTTTCGGATGTCGTTGATGTGATTCTTGGCGAAGAAATTCGTAGGAAGAGCGGGTGGGACATCGGGGCTAGCACTAAATGTCGGTGAAAAGAGTAAGGGTGGCAAGAAGGTGATTACTTGCTACGATTGTGGGGAGAAGGGGCACTTTAGGAGAAGTTGTCCAAGCGGTCGGGCGGAAGCGAAGGAATTGAATGTTGCCGAGGAGATAGCGAGATGTATTAATCTTGGGTGGGAGCAGTTCAACCGATTCGTGGGTTTTGGATTCGGGCTCGACGTTTCATTCATGCACAAGTGCGAAAGAATGGAAGCAATACGTTCCGGTGATTTTGGGGTTGTTCGTTTGGGAAACGATTATCTGTCAAGGTCATTGGAAAGGGGTTGTTCGGGTCAAAGCAACGGATGGGACTGTTTTACGGCTACGTGATGTGCGACATATTCGGATTTGAAGAGGAACTTGATTTCCATAAGGCAACTTGATAAGGAGGGTTGTGTGGTGACCTTCGGTTGTGGGACATGGAAGGTAAACCGCGGAGCTAGCTTGGTGGCTCGTGGCGGCGTGGAAGATATGTTGTATACCACATGCAACATGAGTCGTTGGGGGAAACGAAGGCGCATCCCAATGATGAATGGTGGTGGCCGAGATCGCCATGGTGGGAGAAATTTCACTAAACGGTATGTTGGTAGAAAATTGGGTGATGAAGTCGGCCGACGCGGAGCCAATTTGGCCAACATGGGAGCGGGATCTAGAACGGTGATGCGATGGGTTGCAAAGAACACACAAAGGTTCCAAGCTTGTGATTGTGTGGGGCACGTGGATTCGCGCTGTTCAGGATCGATAGTTAGCAAGCAAGTGAGCGGGGATGTGCAGGGAGGATCATTCGGAATGAAGACTCGGAGCATGGTAGAACCGACAGTTATATTGAAGCGTAGCTCAGCTTCAACTCACTTGGATAACTAGACAAGAGGCCGGGCGCTACCAACGCAATAGCTGGCCACTGAGATTTGTTTGTTTCAAGAAAAGGTATCATGGATGGTTTGTCTCCAGGTGGGAGATTGTTGGGTTTGGAGTCAAAACCATGAAGGAAAATCGTGGAGGAGTTTCTGGACACTTGCGCGACCGCGCTTGGCATGGTGCGCGACCGCGCTGGAGCATGGGCAAAGGCGTTGAACCCTCTGGGCAATTGCGCGACCGCGCTGGATGGTGAGGGCGGCCGCGCTGCTACGGATCCGGATCGATTCAGCTTCCTACTTTGATCGATTTCCTCTTGAATTGGTATTCCTTGTGACAGCAATATTTGGAAGACTTGTGAAGAAAGAAGAATACTTTCTTATGTTAGGAATCCTTTTATTGTTAGGATTTGATTTCCTGTTCCTATAATACATGTGATAGCCTAGAGACAAATTGTAACATCGGAAAATATTATAGTGAATATTTTGGCTTGGTAGCGCCCCCGGACGTAGTTGTTGTTGCAACGAACCGGGTTAACAATTCTTGTGTGTTTCTTTGTGTGAGATTTACTTTTCGTGTGTGTTGCCCTTATTTTTCTTTCTAGCTCGGTCCGTTTCCGCTGCGTGGGCGTGATTTTCACAACACGTCCAAGGTAAATGGTTAAAATAAAACTTAATATAGTTTATTTCTGTTGAAATTTTAATCCACAAACTCGAATGTAAGTGAATGTGCTTACAAGTGAAAGAAACCATGAATGTCTTCGGAACATATTTTACAAAACTTAACCAACTTTTAGCCATTTTTTCTTGAATTCCAGATTTCTTCTAGGAAAGAAACCATGAATGAGAAGGAGGTCGAAAAGAGAAAACTGCGGGTCGTTGTTAAGGTATGTTATGGAAAGGATGAAAATGACTCGAGCAACAGTAAACCTCACAATAATTCAACATTCAAGGCACTGCCCCAACCAAGCTTATGTCACCAGGGGATGGCAACGGGGCGGGTTCTTCATTTCCCAAACCCGTCCATATAGTGATCTAACATTACTCGAACCCGCCCCGCCCCGTTATTTACATTACCCGAGCCTGCCCCGCCCCGATAGTTAACCAAAGGTGAATGCTTTAACATGATGACTTGTCTATTTCTCTTCTGCCTTCAAGTTCTGTCCAAAAAGATAAAAAACAGCTGAAAAAAATGAATAAATAGCTGAAGCTTAGATTAGCTGTAATTTTCTCAATCTTATACACTGTAACCATTAATTCACATAACAAAACTGATCCAAATAAGCTTAGATTAGCTGTAATTTCCAACATAATTACTGGCAGTAAAATAAAGAAGCACAAACTGTATAGAGGCAGTATTCAGTAAGGGTATTTAAGTAATTTCATACCTAATCGGGGCGTGGCGGGGGTAAATCAGAACCCGATAAAAACCCGGCGGGTTTTCAAAATTGCTTCCCAAACCCGGCCTATTAGGGGCGGGTCTTTTCGAGTTCGGGGCGGGTTTCGAATTTTTGCCATCCCTCTCACCATAAAAGACCTCCCTAACCCGAAACAAAGAAGGTATATAATCAGTTTAATTTCTGCAGTCGGATTATTTTAGCTTCAAGGTCATAAGTATTTGGTCGGAAAAAAAAAATCGCAGATTCGGGTAACACTTACAGAGCCTCCACTTGTTGAAGAACTAACAAAGACAGTACCCAAGTCTAAGTCTGATACAAAAAAGATTGAGGAGAAGAGACTGGAAGTTTTCTGGAAAAAAAAAGGGCCCCGTGCAAATGAAACTATTGGCAAACTGTTTAGATTTACCAGGAACACTCTTACTACCCAAAAAGAGAAGGTGAAAGCTGCTGTTTTACTGCATGGTTACAACTCTGTTAAAAGTATAATTCCAGAAATCATTAGATGAACTTGATGAGCCCGGACCTTTTAGATCGGGCCGGCTTATTCCTACTACATTAAATGGTGGCTCAGGCGCACACTATGCCAATAAGGCGCCGCGCCAACCAGCGCAAGTTACCTCTGTCCCTGACAACTCAGCGACATCCTTCTGCAGTGAATCTTATTACTTTACTGACAGAGCCAACCAGGCGCAGACACGTGTCCTAGGTCAAAGACAAAGATATCTTTAGGGCTGACGTCAGCGAGCAGCTCCCATTTACTATAAGTATCAACCTTTGTCCCCATGGACAAAGTAAGTGCCAAATTATATTTGTAAGCCACATTGTCCAAACCCTAAACACACAACTCACTCAAGACATTCCAAGTCTTATTTCTCATTTATAAAACCTCAAGAGATCTTACTCTCATACCCGAGGGCCTGAGCTGGATTAAACCCCGACTTTAACCTTAACGGTGCTTATTGTTGTTGTTGCATTCTAGATACAAACCAATATCAAGCCAGATATCATCAACCATTTAGACACCCGAAAGTCGTGGTGTCATCGGAACTATTGAAGATTCTTTCCGGATAAAGAAAATTTACCTTTTAGGGTCAAAATGATTGGATCATTCAAATATTTTTTGTTGTACTTTTCAGCATTTGGGAGATTCTTACGTGTTGGTTCAACCACTTATTTAGGGTTGTACAAAAAATTCGTGGAATTGGACCGGACCAGTAGAATCGGACCATACCGGTAAAAACCGGACCACAAAAATAGTATTGGTCTGATCCTGGTTCCAAATTTTTATGGAACCGATTATTTTGTCTGGTCCTGATTTTGAAAAAAATATACGCGATCTTGGACTGAAACCGGATCGAATATATATATCTATAGTATAAATGGAAGCAGTCCTTCCACTGTAACTGTAGCATGAATGAACAGTACCACTTGCCGACTTTACCATTTTGCCCTCACTATTTAGTCCATTTTCCATTTTGCCCTTAAAAAAAAAAGTTTTACAGTCCCTTTCCCGTCCTCCGTTTCCCTCCTAAAATTTGAATTTTTTTAAAAAAGATCCACACCCTCTTCTCATTTATATACCCCACTTCTTTATACTTTCCAAAACTTTTTACAGTTTAAAACTTTACAGATTCAAATTTACAAAAATCCAAATTCCAAAAATTCAATAAACAATCAAGCAGCTACAAAAAGCATTCAAACTTCAAAAAAGGTATTTACTTATTTCTCAACTTCAATTTCTCCACTGTTATTTTTCTCTTAATTTTCATCCAAAGAGCTCTGTGAAGCCGCTTAGACTGTTTCCTAAAATGAAAGGCTCTGTCTTGCATTGTAGCAGTTTTGTCAACATAATTGTGCGTATCTGATAAAAATATGTAAAGAAATTTTAGCAAAAATATTACATGGTGATGCAAAGCAAAGCATTGAAAGACGATCGAATTGCACAGGTTCAAGAAGTTGAATTGCTCAATTGCGCACACACACACACACACACACACACAGAGACTTACGGAAGCACTGATCCAGCTCAACACCATCGTCTTCACTGGGGCACCGCGCAGAGACGATTGCGCCCATTGGCAGCCAGGCGGTTTGCGACCGGATTTCGAGCGAATTGCGGACGGATTTCAGCGGTTTGCGGCTGGATTGAGAGTGAATTGCGTGACTCAGGGCTTCGTTTCCCAAAAATCCCAAATTGATTGCTCCGGAGGCAATTTTTGATGGGTAGTTGCCTTCCTCCATTGATTAGAGGAAGATGTGGGGAGAAGTTTTCGGGAATGGGAAATGGAGGGGGAGGGGTTTTAGGGCTGTGAAAAAAGGAAGAGAAGAAGTGGTAGGGCAGTTACAAAGGAAGTGGTGGCGAGGCGGTGCTGTAAGGAAGAGAAGAAGGTGATGACGGGCTGGGGCGTGAGGGAGAGAAAGGGGTGGAATTGAGGAGGAAAATGAAGGGCGTGGTTGGAGAGTCAGAGAGAGAAATTTTGTGTAGGTGTTTGTGTGTGTGTGAGAGAGAGAGAGAGAGAGAGAGAGAGAGAGAGAGAGAGAGAGAGAGAGAGAGAGAGAGAGAGAGAGATAGAGAGAGAATTTTTTTATTTATTAATTTTTTAATTTTTTAACGGCCAGCCATGGGTTTTTTTATTTTTTATTAATTTTAGATTAGATAGTTTTTTTTTATTTGAATGTAAATTAGATAGATTTTTAATTATTATTATTTAAATATTGTGTTTAATTTTATGTTGTGTTTAATTTTATAATTGAAGACTTTCAAAATAGATATTGTTTATTTTTTATTTGAATTTGAATGTTGATTTAGATAGTATTAATTAGATGTTAATTTATGTCTTACCTTTTTGTAAACAAGGGCATAATGTTTATGTTCATACATCACTATAATTTGTAACTATAATGTTTATGTTAATTAAAAAAAAAAGACCCGTATCCTCGGACACGGGCATATGTACTAGTATATATATATATATATATATATTAACTTTCTTATCATTATGTTTCTTTTAGCAAGTTAAGTATTTTAGTTGGGCTCAAGTGGTTGAACATGAAACTCTTCTTTCCTAGTTGTTGATTTTGTTATTGTAATTTTGTTCTTAAATATGCTTGCTTGTAGACAACCATATACTCCCTCCGTCTCGAAATATTGTTCAGCAATTTGGTTCTTAAATATGCTTGCTTGTAGATTTTGTTATTGTAAAAAATTATATTATATTGTAATTTGTAGAACTGGTGGAACCGGACCGGAACCGGACCATTAGAACCAGACAGATGGGACCGGTCTTATAATGTAATGGTCTGATCCTGGTCCTAAATTTTTACAGAACTGAAATATTTGGTACGGTCCTGATTTTCTAAAATTTTGACAAAAACCGAATCAATCCGGACCGTGAACACCTTTCACATCTGTTCTTTCTTCTTTACTGTATATTGAGCTTGGCTTAACACAAAGACTCAGGGAGATGAAGGCAAATTGACCCCAAGATCATGCAAAACCATGTATCAATAATGAAGCATGATATGAAAAACTCAAGTTCGAATGCGTAACATAATCATGTGCATTCTCATGATCTAAACATAGCATGTTTCAAATGGATAAAAGAACAGATGTAGACCTAAAACGTTGAGGCGTAAAAGTTAAATCTTATCAGAATTTAGCACATATAGTCAAGATGGCCCCCTAACCCTATCTACATAATTGAAGGTACGATTATTCCTAAAAAGAGTAATCACAAGGGATCTTTCCATGTTCTTTACACATTCAAGATAGTAGAAACTGATCAAGATAAGAAAGCATGGCTAGTTAGGTTGTTGCTATACATGTTGCCTTACATCTCTTGCATTATTGATTACCCTTGCCATTTTTAGGCATGTATTGATGAATTTCATGGAAACCATCAATGATACATTCTTGAATTAATTCAAGCCGATATCAAGCTAGTAAAAATATACTACCTCCGTCCCAAAAACGAATGTCCGAACTTGCTCTTGAACAAGAGTAAATTTAGACATTCGTTTTTGAGACGGAGGAAGTAACTCTTAAATTTCAACCGTAAGGGAAAAATTCTGTGATCTCTTTGTCCTCGTTACATTTTGCAACTCTACTTAACCGTGTACCTTCTGCACTTAGTTTAAAAATGAAAGAGGAAGTGCATTCATTCCAGTTCGGTAAATTTGCTCCCTATTGATTTGATTCTTTGCATTATTACTACCTAGAGATCTATTGAAAACCTCATACATATTAAGATCCGAGAAGGAAAGTTTACAACGTATGATTAAAGGGCTTCATTGATTCAAAACTGTACAAACAACACAACACAGGATGAAAGCAGCAAATGCATGACTGTTTCTCTTTCTCCCGCCTACCTTCCACGACTTCTAACACTCTCTTCTCTATCTTTCAAGATCATAATATCAAGTTAGATTATCCGTTTTACGTGTAACATTATTCTCTTTTATTATTATTACTAAATAATATAGTAGTATAAGCTTAGTTAGCAGCAACTGAATCAGCTGGAGTTACCGTGAGGGGCGAAGGAGTCAAAAGCAGGTTTTTTAAAGCCTAGAAAGCTTCAACTATAGCTGCCGTTGCCATCACAACCACTTGAGCTTCTCTCTCTGTTTCTTCTTCTTCATCGTCGTCATCTTCAGCTTCCCACATGAATTGAGCATAAGATCCCAACACCATACTGTCATTTTCAATTTCATTGATAAAAAAGTTACGTCAGTCACTGACTTCAACTTTCAATTTCAACTGTAATTTTTTGAATTTTATTGCGATAAGACTTGTCATTTAAATTGGTTAAATACTTATCACCCATTAATCAATCTGGCCAGGTTGAAAATAATCCAGAATTACCTTTCAACCTAGTTCTTGAGATGTTTATCAATTCAAATGATGTTTCAATCTAATCTTTAGATATTTATCAATCACAAACTGCGATTTCGACCTAATTTTGGGATATTAATCAGTCTGGAATTATGTGATCAACCTAATTGTTGATATTATCACTTAATTCGTATGAATTCTGCAACTAATAAAATCAGGTCAGTATGAAGGTGAATTATGTTGCGAATCAATCAAACTAAGAATTTGGCGGGAAAATCAGTTTAATGCAAGTGATTGAGATGGAGATGAATGTATACCAGTCGTCCGGCGAGGCGGAAACGGCCTGATCGAAATACGATTTGGCTCTCACTTCATCCCTGTCTTTCTCCCAAATCAATTTCCCGTACAAAGACAACACTTCTCCGTCTCCGGGACTCGCCAATATTGCTCTTCCGTAATACTCTTCAGCTTTCACCGTATCTCTCTCCACCTTTAACATATTCATAAATCGATCAAATCCTTTGAATCAATGTAAATTTAATTCGGATGTAATTAAAATTTAATTTGAAGATCTGTTTACCTCGTGCAAAAACTTTGCGTAGTTTCTAAGGAGGAGAGAATTCGTAGGGTTTGATTTCAGCATCTCTTGATAATACGCGCCAATTTTGCTCCGATCCGCGTTTCCACCGGCGAAATTGCCGGTACCGGAGTTGTGGCCGTTGTTTCCGCCGCGGCCACCGCCAGATGATCTTCCTTGATCAATTCCGCCACCGAAATGGCCTAACTCCTCTACCGCGCTCCCGCTCATCTTCGTCCAATCACCGGCGGAATTCCTTTGATCGAAAATACTTTCGGTCAACATAAACGATCCAATACCGCGGACAATAACCTCCTCGGTTTCCGACGAACATTCTTCCTCCGGTATCACTGCTGGGAACGATTGGGAGCCGATATCGCGTAGCAGGCTACGGGACAGCTCGCTCTCCGATCTAATCAAGTCAGGCTCCGACAATGCTCTGCTAATGCCACGACGTTTGACATCCAAATGCAATGAAATTCTCGGTGAAACCAGCTCGGTTTTCTCGCCGGAAAATGAATCGCTGCGGGAGAGTGAAACTCTCGGCGAACCCGCCACCAGTGAGGCAAGAGTCGGGACTGAACCAGATCGGAAAAGAACCGCTTTCATTGTTAGATGTTCGGAACTCTAAATTTTAAAGTTTATTGGGATAGTGTATTTATAAAGAAATAGTTGCATCTTGCACCCTTGAAGTTTATATTTTGATCATAAAGTGAGTCATTTGTATTAACAGTAGTGCTAGAGTCAAAAAAAAAAAGTTATAAAATTTTGCTTGATAATACTCCCTCCGTCCCACCTCACTTAAGAAAATTTTTCATTTTGGGCGTCCCACTTCACTTAAGAATTTCCAAAATGAAAATCTTAAATCACTATTCTTTTCACTCATTCTCTCTCCTACATTATTTTAATACTCACAACACCATTATAATTACTATTCCCTTCACTCATTGATCATTCCCTCTCCTATTTAATTTTTCACACTCACAACACTTTTTTCACTCATTCTCTCTCCTAATACTATAATAATATTCTTTAATTCCCGTGTCATTTCAAAATTTTCTAAGTGGGCTGGGTCAGAGGGAGTATAGTTGACGAAAATTAATTGGATGTTGAGTGGTGGATTCTATCACCATTTATAAGCAAAATTTTATAACATCTTTTTGTAACTTTATTATTTCTCTTTTTATTAAGAATTGATTATATTCATTCTGACCTGAAAAATATAGTATCATTTAGATTTTAATATTTATTGAAATAATTAATCTTCATAAATTCTTGATCAAAATTTTAATTAAATAACTTTTCAATATGCAATGCTTATTAAAATAAGGTGAAGTAACAACTACGAAAGGGGTGACAAAGTTATGAGTAAGTTTTGGGAGAAATCAGTTTCTCCATAAATTATAAAAAGTCCAATTTTTTTCAACTTGCAAATATTTGACGAATATAAGATCAGTTTAAAAAAACAGGACTTTTTATAACTTAGGGAGAAACTAGTTTCCCCCAAAATATTGTGCAAAGTTATTTATACAAGTGGGGCATAGAATTTCGAAATGTGTTATGATTGTTGATATAATTTATAACTTGATGTCCAAATGCGATGAAATTCTAGATGAACTTGACTCGATTTACTAGTTAGAGAAGACACCGGCAAATGAATCATTGCAAGATTGTTTAACAATCTTAAATTGAACAATATATTGAGGAATAAGAATAATTGATTTATTTCTCTTCTATATTTGTGTACAGAAAGTATCCTATATATACATGATGCCAAGATAGAAATTATGGTAAGGATATTTACAAATCAAGAGAATATATGGAAGATATGGACTAAGCCAGAAACGTGGTGAGAAAGAGAAGTGGTGATCCCGGTGATCTGCTATGATCTGGACCGAGATATGCTATGATCTGGATCGAGATATGCTTTCAAATCCTTCACTTCCCCTCAAGTTGGCACATGGAGATTTTGAATGCCCAACTTGCCAATTAAGAATCGGAAACGAGCTGCCCCAAGTGCTTTTGTAAATAAGTCGGCTACTTGCTCACCAGTAGGTATTTTACGAGGAAGGATGTCTTGAGACTCAACTCTTTCCCGGACGAAGTAGCAATCCATCTCAACATGCTTCGTCTGTTCGTGAAAGACGGGATTATTTGCAATGTGACAAGCGGCCTGGTTGTCGCAATATAGAGATGTTGCCCTTAATTGTGGCGCCTCAAGGTCCTTTAGCAGCCATCTTAGCCAAACAATCTCACTAACAATCGTGGCCATAGCCCGATACTCGGCCTCGGCTGATGAACGTGACACAACCGACTGTTTCTTTGTTCGCCAAGAAATTGGTGCTCCACCAAGTGAAATGAAATACCCTGTACAGGAACGACGAGTCATTGGGCATGCCCCCCAATCTGCGTCGCAATATGCCTCCAATTCTAGCTCACCATCCGCAGGAAGAAAAAGGCCCTGACCAGCCGTGTTTTTCAGAAATCTCAAGACACACAATACTGCAGTTAAATGCGTTTGTCTTGGCGCAGTGACAAATTGACTCAGCTTGTTTACAGCAAACTGAATGTCTGGCCGTGTCACAGTTAAGTAGAGCAGCCTTCCCAACAACCGACGATATTACAACTCATCTACATACGGGCTGTCATCATCCGTGCTTAATTTAAAATTCTGTTCCATGGGAAATTCGCTTGGTCGTCCTCCTTGAAGTCCACTCTCCTCTAGTATATCCAGAGTATACTTGCGCTGGCTAAGGACTATTCCTTTGGAAGAACATGCCACCTCAATGCACAAGAAGTATTTTATGGGTCCCAAGTTTTTGATGCTAAAAAGGTTGTTCAAGTGTTTCTTCACGTCGGCTATTTTCAAAGCATCATTGCCCACAAGCAAGACGTCATCAACATAGATAAGGGTTGCAACATAGGTCGATCCATGCTTGAAAATGAATAGAGAGTGATCAGCACTTGACTGCCTAAAACCGATGGTGAGAAGAGCTTTTGTGAACTTGTGGTACCGGGCCATGAGGCTTGGCGAAGGCCATAGAGTGATTTTTTGAGTTTGCACACCCTTGTTTCCCCTTCTTTTGCAAAGCCTTGGGGAATCTTCATGTACACATCTTCGGCTAAGTCTCCATGTAGGAACGCATTGTTCACGTCCAGTTGATGAGCATGCCAATTTTTCTTTGCTGCTACCGTGAGGAGGCTACGCATGGTTACTAATTTGGCAACGGGAGCAAAAGTTTCGTGAAAATCTATCCCTTCCACCTGCGTGAAACCCTTTGCCACCAATCGAGCCAGACCGTTCAATCTCTCCGTTCGGCCTATACTTTATTTTATACACCCACTTCGAATCAACCGCCTTTTTTCCTTTCGGCAATTGTTCAAGTGTCCACGTGTCGTTTGCCTCCAAAGCATTAATCTCCGACTTCATTGCATCATGCCAATGTTTGTCTTTCACTGCCTGGTAGTAATATTTTGGCTCATCACGAGACGTGATGGCAGCAAGAAAAGCCTTATGAGCAGAGGAAAATTTATCATAAGTGACAAAGTTAGAGAGAGGATATACCTTCGAGGTCTCTGAATTGACGATGGGTTACGCATGGTCAATGGAAGCCGGTAGATCCACAATATAGTTATCCAGATGTTTAGGCTGGTGTCTGACTCTCGTGATTCGCCGATGTGCCTCATTGATGTTTTGTTCAGTAACTTCTCTGTTATCCAAATTTGTGGCTAAGGAATCTGGTTCGGTTGTGCTGGCATTGTTCCCTTCTTGTGTCATTGGCTCGACTGACAAGAATTCAGCCCCTACCAGGTCTTCTTCGGTCCCATCTGCCACTGATGCTTGCTGCCTTGTTGCATGGTTACAATTTTTGAAAGGAAAAACAATCTCGATAAATTTTACATCACGGGACGTGTATATTTGTTTGGACTCAAGATCAAAAACTCTATATCCCTTTTGTGAATGTGGGTATCCTACAAAAATACATGGTCGGCCTCATTGATCGAATTTATCTCCCCCTTTCTTATTATTCTTGGCATAAACAAGACAACCAAACTCTCGAAGGTGATGAAAATTTGGTTTCCTTTGGAGTAAGATTTCATGAGGTGTTTTATTTTGGAGAACCTTAGAGGGCAATCGGTTAATTAAGTAGACTGCGGTTAAAACACACTCTCCCCAAAAAGATTTAGGTAGTCCCCTCTCAAAACGTAAAGCCCGTGCTACCTCTAAGATGTGACGGTGTTTCCGTTCGACAACCCCATTTTGTTGTGGTGTGTCAGTACATGATGTTTCAAGTATAATACCATTATCGGTATAATGAGCCATCATTTCTTGTGACTGAAATTCCCCACCATTGTCACTTCTAATTCTTTTGACCTTTTTATCAAACTGAGTGTGAACCATTTTACAAAACATAATGAGATAGTCACGAACTTCAAACTTGTGTTTCATCAAATAAACCCAAACACCTCTACTAAAATCGTCCACAATGGTTAAAAAATAATGTGCACCCGAAAATGATGGTGTTTTATAACCTCCCCAAATATCACAGTGAACGAGTTCAAAACAAGAATTTGTTTGGATACTACTATTAGGAAACGGGAGCCTTGTCATTTTGGCTTTAAAACAAGAATCACAATGTTCATTCTCTTTAAAATTACTACTACAGATGTCATCAAAATACTTAGAATGTAAAACAGATGCGTGACCCAAACGTTTGTGCCATACCCGCTGATCTACTGTTGCCATCATTGCTGCTACTTCCTTGGCTACCGGTTCCAAGTGATAGAGACCATTGTTGCGCCTACGCATCCCAATCAGAGTCCTCGAAGCTAAGTCCTGCATGATACAGAAATCGGGAAAGAAAGTGAGAGCACAATTCAAATCTTTGGTCAATCGACTAACAGAGAGTAAATTGCACTTGAAAGCTGGCATGTTTAGAACATGATGGATTTTTAAACCATTCGGGAGTTTGATGTCACCAATGCTTTTCACGGGTACAACGTCACCATTAGGGATTTTGACTGGCATTTGTGTCCCTGTTTTAGTTTGATTTTCAAGGATTCGATCATCACAAGTGATGTGTTCACTTGCTCCCGAATCTATTATCAAAGAGCCCATATAATTTGCCTTACCAGCCATATTTGCAGTAGGAGGAGCCTTTTGTTCGCTAGTGGACTTCTGTGAAAAGAACTGCATAAGTTGCTTGTACTTCTCATCAGAAAATCCCGGAATGGGACTGCTGTTTGCGGTTGGACTGCTGCTTGCAGTTGCCATGTTTGCTACTTTGCTGCTTCCCTTTGGTTTGACTCGGCTCTCCCCTCCTCTTTCACTGCCTTTCTTCCACCCTTGTGGAAAACCAACAATCTCATAGCAATTTTCCACCGTGTGGTACATTTTACCACAATGCGTGCACTTGGTTTTTTCCTTCTGTAAGCCCTTGCCTTCGGTTTTACTCGTGCGTTGGCCACCATACACCTGGAATGCTGCTGCTTCAACCTCGAATTTTCCGAAAACAGTAATCTGCCGCTGTCTTTCGTCTTCCGAAACCAAGTGGTATGCAGTTCCCAAGTTGATTGCTGGCTTCATGCTTAGTATTTGAGTCTTGATCGTGCTGAAGCTTGCATCTAGACCCATCAAGAACTCATATAGGCGTTCCCTTTCTCTCATCTCAGAGAGTTTCTTGGGAGTATCACAAGTGCATCCTCCGCACTTGCACTTCGGAACAGGTGCAATGGATTGAATTTCATCCCACAAGCCCTTTAACTTTGTGTAATATGCCGAGACGGAAAGTTTATCCTGCCGAGTCATGGTGATTTCACGTTTCAGCTCGTATGCCCTAGGTGCGCTCTCACTGCCGACACGTTCTCGCAGATCTTCCCATATCTCCTTGGCTGTGTTGGCATGTTTAACGCTATTTCTTATCTCCTTTTCCATGGCACTATTGAGCCATCCCTTCACCATAGCGTTACATCGCCTCCATAGTAACATGTTTGCTTCTCCTTCCTCTGGAATTGGGATGGTTCCATCTACAAAATCATATTTGTTCTTTGCAAAAAGGGCGTTGCTCATCTCCTCTACCCAATCTGCAAAGTTCCCATCACGTAGAAGGTCACTAACGAACACTGTGTTGGGGTTGTCAGACGCTGAGATGAAATAGGGGGACATGACATCTACCACGTTACCACCTGTGGCAGTCGCTTCAGCCTTGGTGTTGTTGGTGTTGTCATCGTTGGCCATGGTTAAGGTGTGTAAAAAAAATGCTGCGGAAGCCTAGAGCGAAATCCGCTCTGATACCATCTTAAATTGAACAATATATTGAGGAATAAGAATAATTGATTTATTTCTCTTCTATGTTTGTGTACAGAAAGTATCATATATATACATGATGTCAAGGCAGAAACTATGGTAAGGATATTTACAAATCAAGAGAATATATGGAAGATATGGACTAAGCCAGAAACGTGGTGAGAAAGAGAAGTGGTGATCCCGGTGATCTGCTATGATCTGGATCGAGATATGCTATGATCTGGATCGAGATATGCTTTCAAATCCTTCAAACAATGCATGTTGAATTAAAATTTGTGCTTATTTTAGTTTTCTGAAACGGTTGACATATATTATGCACATAAATATATTGCGCATATTTAGTTGTGTTAGGAATTTACAGGTTTTATTATTTAAGTGATTATAATTTGAACTTACTCATTTTAGAGCATGGACATTCATATTCCTATCAATTAGTCGTCTATATACAATTATCTTAATTAATATAAAGTGAACATATTCAATCTAACATCAGCTTTTTATTGACTTTTCTTTTATTTATCATTATTTTTTATTTTTTATTTTTACTATTTGTAATGATAAAACCTATAGTAACCCCCATGATAGTAAAGTTTTACAAGTTTACTATACGAAGATCTCAACAATTGGTCCAACTGAAAACCAACAAAATACTTCAAGGTACAAAGTAGACACAAAATATACTTCAGAGTCCAGTAAGTAAGGAACCTTAACTTTGGGGTGCAATATTAGCGGCGTTGACATTAAAGGGGGAAAGGATCTAAGGACACGTATAGGGTGTTGCACGTGAGGGGGTGGGGGACTGGGCATTCCCGGAGCAGCCGGTGCGCTTTTTGTAGGGTAGACTTTGATGCTTCACCTTAAATCCGTGAATTTTTGATATCATTAGGCCATGTGGGCAGCTAAAGTATAGGGGCAACGTGGAGCTCTGTATAAGATTATCAGTAATAATGGTTTCATCCCATTCCTTTATTTTATTTAACATTTTTTATACTTTTTTTCATCCACCTAATATTTCATCTATTCATTTCATTTAACTCCCTACAATAGCCAAATTATATTAAATTAAATTTCAGCTCCCTTCAACTCATCATTCTATATTTCATCATTTTTATTTTATTTATATTTTTTATTTTTATGATTAGTAAAATAATAATACTAATTATTATTATTTATAATTAAAAAAATATTTCACACTTAATTAAAAAAAATATTGCATCAATTTATAGGAAAAAAAATAAGGCCGAGGAGGGGGCCGTACCTCGCAGACGCTCACGCATTTCGCGATTGAAGGCCGGGTAGAACAGTTCGATGTGCTCCACCATCTCAGCCCTATCCCCAAACACTATAATATTTGGTGACCCGGAATCAATCCTATCTATTCTTGTGGAATCCGGGTATTGGATGAATAAACGAGAGCGACCATAACCCCTCAACTGCTTGCTTATATCATCCAAGTTCAAGATCAACCATGGACCCTCTCTACGATAGACCCTCAAATTTCCAAGTATGATATCCATGCTTGGAATCGGGAGAATGGTCCCAAGATCGAGCCATTTCTAAGGGGAATCAAAAACGAAGGGGGAATTCATTCAATATTCCAGAAATTTCATATAAAATGCAAAGAGAAGTAAAGAAATGAAGTTTGTAAAGTTTTTTATCAAGAAAAGCTTCAACCTTCAACAATGGCGGTTCTTGGCATGGACAAAATCACTCCTAAACCCTAGAAAACGCTGGAACATGAAAGGAAGTTGTAAGAAAAGGAGAGATTTCATACCTGAGTTTGCAAGAATGAATGGAATCAATGCAGAAAGCAACTTCGCCGGAAAAAATCAAGCTCGCCGGGAACTGGGTTTGAAGATTGCTGTGTTCGCCGGTGAGTTATTGCCAAATGCTCTCAATTGCTTGGGGTTTGTAAAGAGTAAAATGAAAGGGGTTTTAGCTTTTATACCTCCCCAAATCGGGTCGACCCATGGGTAAAGCATAGATTCGGGTGAGGCGCCCCAAGAATTAAAGGCTAAACACAGTTATCAAGGCGTGACAAGACTGGGGGGGCCCCATGTCATCATCGAGAATAATGCCGAGTCGAGATACCCACCACTGACGCGTGTAAAACCTGTTCGTATCCCATATGCCGAGGACGAGCTAACTTTCTATTCGTCTAAGCCGAGCTAGAAAGTTGGGGGCCACTGAACGGTATAAACCGAGCTACGAACATGGTCTTGCCCGAACCTGGGCCCAACTACATTGGGCCATGGATATTATATATTCATCAAGTATTAGGGCCGAGCATTCTCTTCTTCGTATGCCGAGGAACATTTACCTTGGCCTTATGTCGCCATTCTTGGGCCGGCCTGTCTCAATTACCGAGGAGAGAAAAGTCCTTTGCTCGGCATGTCACCAATTACCGAGGAAACAAAAGTATTCTCCCCGGCATATTTTCATGTCGGCCATTCATCAAGTGACGAGGAAGCAGGATCGTTCTCCTCGGCCTATTTGCCAAAGGCCGAGGAAAAATATTTGCCTTCCTCGGCGTTCCGGCTAGCAGTTACAATCCTTATTCAACAAGGATTATACAGTTGTAACCCAATCAGGATTACAGTTACCAATAGCAATTCAAGTCAAACAATGACTCCTTAACAGATATAATTCTCTTAAGATTATATCTTATCTACTTACAAGTTCATTCCAACATGGATTCTATCTATCCATTCCTATAAATACAAGCCCCATGGCTCATCATTCGGTACGTTACTTTTTACATTGGAGAAACTCGTCAATTTGATTTCTCTAATATCAACCGTGAACTTACTCTCACGCCGGAGGGCCTTTAGCCGGATCCGCCCGGCTTAGTTTACGTGTTTTCTCTTATTTTTCAGGCCTTGCAATCGCCGGAGCATTCGACGCTTGGATTTGGGGCCGATTTGACGATTTTGGCATCATCAATTGGTTCCATTGCCGGGAAATCGATTCAAACACCCATTGTTTGGCCTGGAAGACGCTCGCCTTAAGCCAATTTTCTTGCCTAATTGTTCTTTCTTGGAACGGAATTTACGGATCGCCGGGTTTGTTCTTGAAAACCGCCCGACCCGCATATTTTGACCGGAAAATACCCAGATTCCGTTGAAGGCATTTTGGCGTTAAAATTCCGCCCCGCTTGGCTTGAATTCGTTTTGTTTCGAAAGAATTACAATCGGCAGTTTGTTTGTGGTCAAAATTTGTCCTAATTTTGACCTCTAAATCGGTTCTGGTGAAACTGTGATTTTTGGAAAATTTCGTATTCAATAACCTTTGTGAATCATAATGGACGGACAATTCACAAGTGTTACAGCTGAGGATCCCACCCAGGTGAATGGGGGAAACACCGGAGCCGATGAGCCACTGCCTCCTCCTCCTCCTCTACCTCAAGCCGATGCCATTCCTCCCCTTGCCATGACTCTTCGTTCCATGGGTCAGGCAAATGCCGAGGGAGAGGGCAATGACCTTCCTCGTCCTACTCGTACTCGTGGGAAGCAAGCAGGAAGGAAGAAAACAAAGAATGCCGACGCCGGTCAAGCAGGAGGATCTCAACCCGTTGACCGACGCTCTTTGTTACACAAACAAATGGAGACTTTGCAAAGGATGTATGAGACACAAGTTGCTCGTTGCAAATGGACCTGCACCATTCCATGGCTCCCTTCATTGTACCATCAATGGGCCCACCTTTGAGAAAGGAACAGGGAGAGCATCGTGCTCCTCCCCGAAGACCGCCGAGTTACCACCGCGCCTCCTGTGGATTCTCCTCATCCTCGGCATAACAAAGAAGCATAAGGAGCCCGTGGTCGACCCGAGAAGCCAAATAACTCCTAGGGAAGAGGAAGTGAACTCCAAGGACCTAAGAAAAGACTCGGCTTGAATAGGCGCCTATCCCCCGCTCGCCTCATCATGACACCTAGGCGTCCCGCGTCTCCTCGAGCTCGTCGGCCGATTCTCCTCGTCCTCACCATTCGGGATTCTCGTCGTCCTCGTCGACCGGACTCTCCTCGTCCTCGGCATCGAGAATTTGCTAGGCCAAGGACCCTGTGAGCCCTACAGGATGATACTTGGCGCCCAAGACCCGGAACCAAGACGTGATAGGGTCCCCTCCAGACGTGATGGCCACCGACATGAAGCGGAGCACGGTAGGGCAAATGATCGCCCTAAAGACAAGTCGTCGAAGTTCCCAACGAAGCACTCGCTCAAGCGTGAGAAGGAAATAGAAACAAAGCAATGGGAGCCGTTGAAACAAAGGCCGGATGATATGGAGAGGGAAAGAAATATAATGATGACGATTATGATTGGGCCACACGTCCGTTTTCCCCGAGGATAACCGCCGCACCTCCCCATCCTAACCTCAAGCTCCCAAATTTCGAGAAGTATAACGGAACCACCGACGCCAAGGACCATGTGCAAAGTTTTGAACAAACCATGAATCTCCTCACCACCGGCCGATGACTTGCTCGCAAAGCTTTCGCGAGCACCTTTTCCGAATGCCTTCACCCGGTTCCGTGAGCTCAAGAAAGGTTGCATCGATTGGCCGGAGGGGCATGAGGAGAATGTTCTTAGATCACTTTGCCACTACTGGGAAAAGGAAGATGAGATTAACCGACTTGGCCAACATTGAGCAAGGGAAGGGAGAGACCACCCTTAGCTACTACAATAGGTTCCGAAAGATGGCAGCATCAAGTCGAAGAAAGCCTCACCGATAGGGAGGTCATAGTTTGCTTCAACTCGGGTTAAAGTCCGGCCCCCTCATTTATGAACTATCACTGGGAACCCGGCTCCAAGGCCGAATTGTACAAAGTGGCTTATGCCATTTCCATGGCCGAAGATAAGACAAAGAAAAAAGGGGAGCCGACAAGACGGAACCCGAAGCAACTAACTCCCGACGTAATGACAATGGGAACGGCAAGAAAGGAAAGAATAAAACCAAGCACCGAGAAGCCGGAGTTCACCCTCTTACAAAGCCCATCTCCGAAATCATGCAGATGGTGAACCTTCCTCCACCTCGTCCGCCGACCGATAACCCAAAGTATCCCCGCAACAAGAACAAATACCGTGATTTTCACAAGGACAACGGGCACACCACCGATGGTTGCCGGGCCCTTAAGAAGATAATCCAACAATGGGTTGACGAGGGAAAGTTAGACCGTTATGTCATGACGAAAGATGGCAAGCGAAAGCGGAAGCAAGAGGAGAGTGAAGATGACTCCAAGAGTGAGGATGAAGATCGAAGGCCTCCTAGTGGCTAAACTACATGTGATCCGTGAAGAGGTGACCTCCACCGTAAAGCTAAGGGATCGATCCACGAGCTAAGCAAAGTATACCACGTCCCCGCTGATCCATAAAGCGTAAGAAATCATTAGTTTTTCTCCGAATGAGTTAGCGGGAAGTCGAGCAGCTCGTGAGCAGCCATTGGTCATCAAAGGTCGAATTGACAATGTGGAATCCGAAAGACTTCTTTGTTGACACGGGGCCTCCCGTGACATCTTATACTATTCACCTTCCAACAAATGGGGTTGAAAGGACACCGCGCTAGAGCCATATCATGGAAGGCTTGAAGGATTCACCAACCATAAGGTTGGAGCAAAGGGAACCGTAGAACTAGAACTCGAAGTCGGCGATCATCCCTTCCGAGCCACAGCTACTGTCACTTTCATAGTCATGGATTTGACTAGTGACTATCATGCGATCATTGGCATTCCAAGTCAAGCCAAACTTGGGATGGTAGCCTCCCTTCCTCACCAACGAGTTAAATTTCCCACTCGTGCTGGCATTGGATGCGTGAGGGCAACCCCCAAAGATTTCTTGGAACATGTTGTCAAGAGCCGGAAAAAGTCAAAAAGCGTGGAGATAGATACGCCCGAGGAGAACATCAAGATCACCAAATCACAGAAGACCACGGAAACTAGCTCTAGAATGAACTATATCCGTGAAGTATGGGAAAGTGAGGAAGAGGAACCTATGGTCCTAGAAATTGTGGATGACTAAGGCGTAACTCTACCCACACTGGAAGAAGAGCCTATGGTCCTAGAAACCGCGGATGACCAAGGCATAGTTCTACCCATCTCCGAGGAAGACCCCATTCTCGTCAATGACCGTAACTCGGGGCCAACCATGACTCGGGGAAGAACGATCTTCCGTACATCGATAAACTTATGGAGGAAGAAGGCCTCAATGTAAACGACAATGAAGGGAGGAGAATCGTAGAGATCATCATCGAATCCCTAGAATTTCGAGACGGACCAGAAATGAAGCCTCGTAGATGAGCTAGAAGAGGTAGTCATTAATCCCGACTATCCCGAACAAAAAATCAAGCTAGGAGGCTAGCTATCACAGAAGAGAAAGAAAGAATCATATCCCTCTTGAAAAAGCCTCGACGTCTTTGCTTGGAGAGTCGAAGACATGAGGGGATCAATGAAGAAGTAGCCCTCCACCGCTTAGAAGTTGATCCTTTAGCGAAGACCATCTCCCGACGAGGAGAAATTTTGCAAGGGACAAGGAGGAAGCTATAAAGGAGGAGGTGCGAAGTTACTCCGCCGGAATAATTCGCGAAGTCAAATACCCCGTTTGGTTGGCTAATGTTGTTATGGTGAAGAAGCAAAATGGGAAATGGCGCATGTGCATAGACTTTACCGATCTAAACAAAGCTCGCCCCCAAGGACAGCCTATCCTCTCCCCGTAATCGACAAGTTAGTGGACTCCATTTCGGGACACCAAACTCTCGCCTTCTTAGATGCCTACTCGTGCTATCACCGATAAAAATGGCGAAAGAAGACATCGAGAAGATCGCCTTTCAAACACCCGTGGGAATTTCGCTACATCATGATGCCTTTTGGACTCAAGAATGCCGGTGCCACTTACCAACGGATGGTAAATCAAGTTTTTGCAAGTCGATAGGTAGAAACATGGAGGCTTATATTGATGACATGGTCATAAAGACCAAGGAAGGCAAACACGTTCCTCGACCTAGAAGAAACCATTCACAACCTCCGAGCCAACAACATGAAGCCGAATCCAAGCAAGTGCGTGTTCGGAGTTACCGCAGTGGAAATTTCTGGGCTTCATGGTTTCCCAAAGGGGGATTGAAGCAAACCTTAAAAGATCAAGGCGCTCATTGACATGAAGGAACCTACCACCATCAAGGAGGTCCAAAGACTTAATGGAAGAATTGCACTTGGAAGATTCATCGCCAAGTCCGCCGAAAATTCACCGCCTTTCTTCAAGGTATCAAGGGTACCAAGAGCTTCTCCGGACTCCCGAATGCTCGGAAGCGTTCCTCCGGTTGAAGGAATACTTGGGTTCCCCTCCCTTGCTTAGCGATCCGACTACCGGTGAGATGCTATACGTCTTCCTAGCCGCCATCGATCACGCCGTCGCACTGTCTTAGTTCGAAAGGATGAAGGAATTCGTAAGCCCGTCTACTATGTCTCAAAAGCTCGTCCGATGTAGAAAGCGTATATTTCAATGTGGAGAAGATAGCATACGCACTAGTCATTGCTTCAAGGAAGCCGCGTGCATATTTTTCTCGCACACCCTATCACCGTCTACACCAATGAACCATCAAGAAAATCCTTCACAAGTTGGACGGCTCAGACGTCTCCTTAATTGGTCAATCGCTCTAACGGAGTTTGATATCACTTACCAACCAAGGAAGACCCTCCTAGCACAGCCTTTGGTCGACTTCATGGTCGAGATCGCCTTTATGGGCGAGCATCTCCCCACCTCCCTAAGCAAAACGCGCCGAGGAAAAGACTCTCCCATTGAACTCCCATCCAACCTGCTGGATCCCGTATACCTGGACGGATCAGCTACCAAGGAAAGAAGCGGAGCAGGAGTAGTACTAGTAAGTCCAGAAGGAGAGAATACTATACAAGATGCCATCCGCTTCAGTGTTTCCCGCCTCTAACAACCAAGCCGAATACGAGGCTCTCATATTTGGCATCGAGTTGGCCTCCTTCTATGGAGCAACTAAGGCGGCCGCTTCGTGACTCCCAACTTGTTTGTCAAACAAGTGAAAGGAGAATATAACACTCAAGACGTCACCCTTGCCAAATATAGAGACCTCGGTCCTAGATATGACGAAGAAAATAGAATTTTTCGAGCTCAAGCGCATAGGAAGGGAAGACAACCAAGTCGCAGACGTTCTCTCCAAACTAGCCACCATGGACGCAAATTTCCTTCTGAGACCAACCCATATGTAGTTTATGCCGAGGAACCCGCGTATGAAAGATTACAAGTCATGCTTCGGACGAGGAAGAGAGATGCCGGATCGATGACTACATCGAATACATTGAGAAGGAGAAACTCCCAGAAGATGATGCTCGAGCCAAGCTTATCAAGAAGAGGTCTCCAAGATTCGCGGTGATGAACGGAGTCCTCTACCGAAGATCTTTCACGAAGCCCCCGCTAAGGTGTGTCTATCCCAAGGAAACCGAGAACCTCCCCGGCGGAAGTACATGAAGGTGTTTGCGGCGGACACCCGGGGGCCGTAACCTTAGCCGACAAAATCATATCGCTAGGTTACTACCGGCCAAACCTAAGTGGAAGACGCGCATGCCTATGTTCGAAAATGTGACAAATGCCAAAGGTTCTCTCGACATTCCAAGACTACCCGCAATGAGCAAACACTTGTAATACCTACGTGGCCATTTGATATGTGGGGATCGACCTCATCGGGACCCTTCCCACCCGCCCGGTAATTGCAAGTACGTGATAGTAGCCGTTGATTACTTCTCCAAGTGGATAGAAGCCAAGGCATTGGCCAAGATAACGGAAGAGAACGCGATCAACTTTGTTCATGACAACATTTGGTGCAGATTTGGCCTTCCGCATACAATTGTTTCGACTACGGCCTCCAATTCTCCACGGCATTTACAACCGAATTGGGAAGAGTTAAAGTACGCCATGCAAAATCTTCGCCAGCGTACCCCAAGGCAACTGGCCAAGCGTAAGCCGCCAACAAACCGGTCCTAACCGCCCTCACCAAGAATCTTGAAGGACGCGAGGGTAGATGGTCGGGACGAACTTCCCTAGCTTTACGGGTCAGTTCGCACAACCACCCGGGGCCAACCGGGAAACCCCATTCGCACTAACTTTCGGTTCTCGAGGCTATGGCACCAAAGCAGAGATGGCCATCCCTACGCAAGGAACTCCCATTATGATGAGCAAGTCAACAAGGTCAATAGGCTCCTAGACTGGACCCGATAGATGAAAAACGACTAGCTGCGCAGATGAGGGTGGTGAATTACAAGCAAAGGACCAAGGCATATCACGACAAGAGGGTCATCAAAAGAGTATTCCAAGTGGGCGATTGGGTACTTAGAAAGATCGAAGCCACTGGTCGGAAAGCAGAACAAAACAAGCTCTCCCCAAATTGGGAAGGTCCCTATATCATCACTCAAGTCATCCGAGAAGGGACCTACAGATTGAGGACCAAGGAGGGGAAGGATCTCAAGCATCCATGGCATTCCGACAACCTGAGAAAATATTATTACTAGTCTAGTTTATTTTGCAATAGATTAGCTCTTTATTTTCGGTCTTTTATTTTCGATCTTTTGTTTTCTTTTTGTCTTTTTAGTTGATAGGATTGCAGTTTGATGTAATCACATTTCAGTTCTACGAAAGCAGTTTCTTCCAACATGCAAAGCAACTATCAGCTCTTCACCCCAGCACAGGAAGATGAGGGCATTACCTCAGATTCTCCGATACACAATTGCCAAGACCAAGGATCCTCCTTGGCCTGATGGCTTACCAATTGCCAAGACCAAGGATCCTCCTTGGCCTGATGGCTTACCAATTGCCAAGACCAAGGATCCTCATTGGCCTGATGGCTTACCAACAGCCAAGACCAAGGATCTTCCTTGGCCTGATGGCCTACACACAGCCAAGACCAAGGGTCCTCCTTGGCCTGATGGCTTAACAATTGCCAAGACCAAGGGTCCTCCTTGGCCTGATGGCTTACCAATGCCCAAGACCAAGGATCTTCCTCGCCCGACGGCCTACACACCCGCCAAGACCAAGGGGACTACCTCGCCTCGATGGCTTACAACTCTTCTAGTCAAGGGTCCATCTTGACTTAGGAGACTAACAGCCAAAGCCGAGGACTTTCCTCGGCCTACTGGCTTGATAAACCTCCTACCATGAATCTACTCTGATTCAGGATTACAACATTCAAAGCCGAGGAAAACTTCCTCGGCCCAAATGAAGTACGAGTATAGTTAAATGAGGAATCTTCCTCGGCCTAACCACTTGCTCCACAAGGAACAAGGGACCTTCCTCGGATCCCACCTTCCTAAGGCTAGTGCATAGCATACAAGTCAGTAAAGTGACAGAATAATGACAAAGGATTTTTTTCATTGATATTCAAATGGAAATTACAAGATCCTATTGTCTATTACAAGAAGCAAAAAAGGAAAAACTATCCTAAGACGGCTGAGCATCCTCAAAAGGCTCTTCTAGCCAGCTGGTATTATTGGAGCCAGGAGGAGGAAGGGTCGTTTGATGGGCTTGGGCATCGCCTTCCTATTGCTCCCCTTACCTCGGCCTCTAGGTCCTCGGGCTCATCGGCGTCTTGGATCGCTCCACTAGGTCTTTAATATTGCCGGGACAACAGGCCGGCTTCCACACCTCCCCGCAAGCACGGGCATCCTTGGCGCCTATCGGCTCCATGTTGCTCTCGTAATAAGGGACTAAGTGATGGAGTGCCCCGACCTCCTCGGCATATTGATCCCTAAGCAGATTAGCCGGGCAATCTTGTTGATGTCCGCACCGGTGAGGGATCGGCTAAAATGCTCTGGCCAAGTGGAGGTAGCCATCCTCGAACATGGTGGCCGTTTGCTCGTCACCGCCTCTCCCCGAAGGCCGAGCCGGCCATCATCGCTCTTTGAAAGCCGAGCTCTCCTTGAACCGAGCTACGACCTCTTCCTCCCTAGGCTGGAAGGGTAGCTTCCGATCCTCGGCACTTGGCCTCGGCTTCCTCGGCCTTGGTGCGAAGCTCGGCCTTATACGCACTTGGCCCGGGCAAGCTCTTCATTTTTGAGCCGGAGATGTTCCTCGGCTTTTGACCTTTCTTCCTCGGCCCTTTTACCTCGGCCTCAACCTTGGCCTTGGCCGCTACAAGCTCAAAGCATCCTTGGCTTCTAAAAGTTTAGCCAAGGAAGACTTTTCTTTTTCGCTCTTTGCTTGAGCCGCCTTGGCCTCATTCGGGCGCCTTGTCTTCTTCTTGGCCAAAGACGTTCTCGTACGCCGTGATCGAAGCCAACCGAAAGATAAATCATCGTTAGGAAGACAAATCCAATATCAAAGATAATAACCTGTAAAGGGATCAACATTTACCTCAAAGCAATCGTGAGTCCCTTGTGGCAAAGCACGTATCCTCGTTAGGACCCTCTTTGCAAAGGGTTTCATAAGCATCCTCATCCATAGCCCTTCGGATGGGAGCTCGCCCAATCTCATCAAGGGTCCCTCCCTTGCCAACAGTGGGAGTCCCCTAAGACGAGGAACACCAAGGGACATACAGGCCTCGTCGGCCTCTTCAACAGCTTGACCGACCGAATCGGCCAAGGGAGGGGGAGCATCAACCTCGGGGCCGCACCGACGCTTGCCCGTTTGGCCGCCGGCTCCTGGCGCCGGCACTCGGAGTTCTTTTTCGAGCCCGACCTCCTTCGGACGAGGTTAACTTCCTGCTGTTGCTTTTTCCCAAGATCAACATGGAGGCTATGCCCTCTGCGCTTGATGGGTTGGTTTGATTATCGCCACCGGTTCCTCGGCATCCACTTCCCGTGCAATTTAAGGGGAAGGGGTTGGTCGGGCCCGAACATTAAGGATGAGGTTACGTGCATTAGCATCCTCCCTCCTTTACGTTAGAGCGGTTTTCTTGCTCAACCTCCTCTTCCTCTTCACGAGCTCCCGAGGGCTTAGTCTCTCCACGGCAAGGGTAGCTTCTTCCTCGGTGGTCAAATCAGAAAAGACAAGGAAGAAATGGTCAAGTACGAGCAAGAAAACCCAAGGTCAAGTACGAGCAAAATAATATGACAAAAATTACAAGTGTAAGATAAAAGTTTACGTCCAACAATGTTAGGTGCTCCAATACATCGGTCACGGGACGCTCATCATGGCACCTAATACAATCCTCGTGAAATACGAAGCCTGGGATGTACCGTCCAATCGTTGAAGCGACGCCCTCTTTTAACATTGACGCAGGGGAGCCACCCCCGTCCTCGTTCCCCCGCATCAATCCCGCCCGGATATAGAAATGATCCGAGGACTCAACTTGCTTCCAATCCAGACCCCTACCCCGGCAAACTCTTCCAAACGCTTGATCAAATCTTTGGTCCATCCGTATTGTTGGACGGCAAAGGAGGATGTTGGATCATCACAAGGAGATCGGAACTCCCGGCCTTGGCGGCTCTCAACGCGGATAACGTGGTTATCCCAAACTGGAACTTTACTCGACATGGGAAGAAGCTAACTTGGGTTTCCTATCGCACTCCTAATAACTACAAGCCATTGTTCCTTGATGACTTGGACAATGTAGAAGTGACGGAAGGCTCCCATGGTCGGTTCATAGCCTAAACTACGCAAAGGATGATTTAAGCTAACCGTAACCCTAGTACCATCGCTCCTAACATGGCCGCAGATCGCCTTTACATCATCCAAAACTCACAAATGAAGCGGGTTCAGGAAGACTAGAGTCCTTGTTGAAACTGTTTGAAATAAAAATGGACGTAATCTTGGCTATAATAGAAGGCCGTCTCTTCTTTCTCTCGTCTTCGGCTCAATCTTGCCCATATAAGTTAACTTGTACTCATCCCGGTTCACCTTGTACTTGGAGTACAATTTTTCAATCATGGGATCCCCAGGCTTTGGTGTCCTCTCCACTTGCTTTCCTCGGCTACCTGCTCCTTGGCTTCTTCTTCGGACAAGGCGGGCATCAGCTTGCGCACCTTCAACGAAGGCATTAACTATTTGAGTAGACGAGGAGGGCTCTCCTTCTCTTCCCGTCATATCTCGCATAAGGACGAGGAGACAAAATTATTTACCTCACAATGGCCGATTAAATGACGGAAGGAAGATTCCCTCCTCGTCATTCCATAAGGCCGAGGAAGGAAGATTTCCTTCCTCGTCATTTCATAAGGCCGAGGAGGGGGCCGTACCTCGCAGACGCTCACGCATTTCGCGATTGGAGGCCGGGTAGAACAGTTCGATGTGCTCCACCATCTCAGCCCTATCCCCAAACACTATAATATTTGGTGACCCGGAATCAATCCTATCTATTCTTGTGGAATCCGGGTATTGGATGAATAAACGAGAGCGACCATAACCCTCAACCGCTTGCTTATATCATCCAAGTTCAAGATCAACCATGGACCCCTCTCTCTACGATAGACCCTCAAATTTCCAGTATGATATCCATAACGGAATCGGGGAGAATGGTCCCAAGATCGAGCCATTTCTAAGGGGAATCAAAAACGAAGGGGGAATTCATTCAATATTCCAGAAATTTCATATAAAATGCAAAGAGAAGTAAAGAAATGAAGTTTGTAAAGTTTTTTATCAAGAAAAGCTTCAACCTTCAACAATGGCGGTTCTTGGCATGGACAAAATCACTCCTAAACCCTAGAAAACGCTGGAACATGAAAGGAAGTTGTAAGAAAAGGAGAGATTTCATACCTGAGTTTGCAAGAATGAATAGAATCAATGCAGAAAGCAACTTCGCCGGAAAAAATCAAGCTCGCCGGGAACTGGGTTTGAAGATTGCTGTGTTCGCCGGTGAGTTATTGCCAAATGCTCTCAATTGCTTGGGGTTTGTAAAGAGTAAAATGAAAGGGGTTTTAGCTTTTATACCTCCCCAAATCGGGTCGACCCATGGGTAAAGCATAGATTCGGGTGAGGCGCCCCAAGAATTAAAGGCTAAACACAGTTATCAAGGCGTGACAAGACTGGGGGGGCCCCATGTCATCATCAGAATAGTAACCGTCAGATACCCACCAATGACGCGTGTAAAACCTGTTCGTATCCCATATGCCGAGGACGAGCTAACTTTCTATTCGTCTAAGCCGAGCTAGAAAGTTGGGGGCCACTGAACGGTATAAACCGAGCTACGAACATGGTCTTGCCCGAACCTGGGCCCAACTACATTGGGCCATGGATATTATATATTCATCAAGTATTAGGGCCGAGCATTCTCTTCTTCGTATGCCGAGGAACATTTACCTTGGCCTTATGTCGCCATTCTTGGGCCGGCCTGTCTCAATTACCGAGGAGAGAAAAGTCATTTGCTCGGCATGTCACCAATTACCGAGGAAACAAAAGTATTCTCCCCGGCATATTTTCATGTCGGCCATTCATCAAGTGACGAGGAAGCAGGATCGTTCTCCTCGGCCTATTTGCCAAAGGCCGAGGAAAATATTTGCCTTCCTCGGCTGCTCCTGGCTAGCCATTACAATCATTATTCAACAAGGATTATACGCTTGTAACCCAATCAGATTACGATTACCAATAGCAATTCAAGTCAAACAATGACTCCTTACCGTATATAATTCTCTTAAGATTATATTTTATCTATTTACAAGTTCATTCCAACATGGATTCTATCTATCCATTCCTATAAATACAAGCCCCATGGCTCATCATTCTAAGACGTTACTTTTTACATTGGAGAAACTCTGTCAATTTGATTTCTCTAATATCAACCGTGAACTTACTCTCACGCCGGAGGGCCTTTAGCCGGATCCGCCCCGGCTTAGTTTACGTGTTTTCTCTTATTTTCAGGCCTTGCAATCGCCGGAGCATTCGACGCTTGGATTTGGGCTGATTTGACGATTTTGACATCATCACAATCAATAAAATATTGTCAACACATTTTGTATTTAATCTTTTGGTAGGATTTCAGGCCCAAAATCTACTGTCTAGTTTGGAAAAAAAATTATTTCGTCTAATTATATCAATTAAACTAATATTTTTATAGCAACATGGCAGTGTTTAGTGTATAAAGAAAAATAATTAATGAAGTGAACAAATTTTACAATAAGATAAAATAGAAATTTGTATATTTTTAAAATGAAATGATAATAATTTAAATTAAATATTTTATCTAAAAAGTAACAGTTATTTGCATTCAAATGAAAAAAGAAATACTCTTTTCTTCCCTATTTAATTTAAGTTTCTTATTTTTCTTTTTAGTCTGTCACAATTTAAAATCTTTAGTTGCTTTATTAATTAAAATAGACAATAAGACTAACTTGTTATAATCAAAACAAAAACTTTCTACCTATTTTCTCTTTTTTACTTTACTTTTTATATTTAAAACATTTATTTATTTAAAATTTTTGTGTTAAGTCAAATTAAAATACTCCCTCTGTCCTGTTCGAATTGTCCCAACTTTTTTTTTAGTGTCTCAATTAAAATGTCTCAATCCAAAAAAGGAAAGTTTTTTATTACTTTTTTATTTGTGGGACCCACTTGTCATACTCACAATAAATATTCACTAACTATTTTTATCGCATTTTCTCTTTCCTACATCACTTTTCATACTCACAACATTTATTTCACTATTTATATTTTGCATTATATATATTTATTTCCTTAATTTTCGTACATAATTTATTTTGAAACATTTTTACCGAAACGAAGGGAGTATTTAAGTATGACGGAGGAAGTAGCCGAGTGAACCCTATCTTGAATCCTTGATCCCAATCCCAATTCCCATGCCTGCAGTCTTCTTCTAGGAACTAGAGCCATCACCGCGAAGGGCTCCACTTTACTACACTCCAGTGTGTGCTACTTTATGGACCCATGTGAGCTCACGTGGGCATGGCCCACTTTCACTTGCTTACCCTTAAGTTTGTGCCACGTCGCATTTTAGTTGCATTCTTGTTCCTTTTTCCATTTTTATTTTCTTTTACCTTTTCCTAATTAAAAACCACCGACAACATGTACAATCTTGGAAAGGATAGTTTGGGATATTCTTTATAATCCGGTTTTGATGACGCTATAAAATTTGGGGTTTCATTAAGAAGGAATAATTGGTTTCGAGTAATCTTTACCTAAATCACAATCTATGCTTATACTTATAGTATATTAAAGTAGGTCAAACTTAATAAAGTATTGCCATATAAGCCAAAAAAGATAATTTTTATATTCTTAGACTTATAACTCATTCATCCCCTAATTAATTTGTGATGTTTTGAATTTTTCCTAATAGCTATTAATATTCATAGTCTCTAATAGTTATGTGAATGATTACTTCTTACATATAATTAGTAGTAGTTAAAGTCTTATATTATCTATTCAATATTTCTATAGTTAAATTTGTACTTTTTGAATAATAGAAGAAGATATATATTTCTTATATGAGTGTCTTCTAATAGTTAGTAGTACTAACTCATACTTATATATAGAGAATAGAAGTATACATTAGGTAGGTTGTGCATTTAAAGGTGTGACTTTTGACTTTTCAACTAATCAAACTTTATTAATCAAATAATATGATAAAACTAAATACACTTCAAGTTGGTGCATGAATTACATTAAAAGTGTGACTTTTCAATTGATCAAATTTCATTAATCAAATGATAGGATAAGACAAAATGCATTTCAAGTTAGTGAATGAATTACAGTAACTACACCTAAATGAAATAAACTAATAAAGAATATGAAAGATTATACTCCCTCCGTCCATTTACATGGTTCCCAGTTACTGTTCTCACGTAAATTAAGGAGAAAATATTATATTGAAAGTGTTGTGAGTGTAAAAATACAATAGGAGAGAGAATGAGTAGAGAGAATAGTAAATTATAATGGTGTTGTGAGTATTAAAATAATGCAGGAGAGAGAATGAGTGGAGGGAATAGTAAAGATTCTTTTCCATTTTAGGTAAAAAAAATAAAGTGTGAACCATGTAAATGGACGCCCAAAATAGAAAGTGTGAACCATGTAAATGGACGGAGGGAGTATATATTTATTTCAAACATATTTTTTGTAATTCTCCATTCAATACCTACATTAGCTTGAAGATGAATGGACCTAAATGACTCTTCATTTTGAGATACATATGGTCTTTTCACGAAATATATAAAATTAAAACGGAATATTGTGTTTATTGTTGTATGACATGAAAGACTTTCTCCTACTTCTCTTCTTCTTTATACATTAATGTCAATTGTTCTATTTCTTTTAAAATTCTATTTCTTAGTCTATGTATATGGTTTAATTTAGCTTTTACTAATTTCTCACAATTTTTTTTGTTTCTTTTCCTTTAGGTTGGAAAGATAGTTCTTGGACAAATTTTGATGAGAAAGAATACATTAGATTGATTGAGAAAAATTGCATCATTTGAGTAAGTTTCACCTCTATAATTTTTGCATATATTATCTCATTGGATTTCCGCTTAGCCAAAAACTTGTAAAAAACGCGTTTTTTTTAAGCTTAACAAAAAACGTGTTTTTAGAACACGTCGACTCTTCCGCCTCGCTCGCTGCGCTCAACTCACGTTCATCCCCAAATTCAAAGATTCAAAAAATCTTTTAATCCACATTCTCCCCCAACTCTCAATCGAAATCCCCCGAACCAACCGTTTCCAATCTTCTAGATCTCCCGGCGGTGATTCTGACAACGAACAGATATTTTTTTATAATTGTTGTGTTTCTCCCCATTTATTTCGTATTAAAAATCTGCATCTATAATTGATACTGGACCAAAACCCATGTTCGGAGACTGATGAGCCCGGATCTACTGGACCGGGCCCGCGCTCGGTCTTGTCCAAGGAACCAGTGACGTGGCAGTTCCTAGACCGCTGGAGGGAAGACCGCGGACAAATAGGCCCTTGTGGTCAAGGCAGGTGTCCTTCCTCGGTTCGTCCCCGTCGAGGACCACTTGGAACCACGCTCATTTGGATGCGTGCCCGCTGAGTCTTGCCCGCATCAACTGTGCTCGCGTCATATATCTTTGACCGCGGGCACAACGATTGACCGCGGGCACATGCCGCTTCCCGGTTAATATCAAGCCTTCTTGCGAGCAAGTTAGCTTGCGCTCGACGGGCCACTTGCCGGCTCCCATCACGCATTCAATGCGGCTCGATCCGGCGCCTACTATTCCATTTAATGCAATAAGCCGGCTACACGGCTCATGTCCCTTTCGGCCATGTCCCTTGGACGATCAATGTTCCCTCCACGACGGGACCAATTAGGCTGCGGACACGTGTAGGCGGTCAAATACCAAAGTGCCCACAGGGCTGATCTCGTGCTTACCTCAACAAGCATCATGGCATTGCCTATAAATAGAAGGCCTTTACCCCCTTGGGCAAGGTAAGTTCCATATACAATTGAGTAAGCTCTTTTACTCTCTAAACCTAAACACACACACACACTCCAAAGATATTCAAAGCCTTATTACTCAGTATTCTTACTCTCGAGGGCTGAGTTGGAGTAACATCCAACTTTGACCTTAACGGTGCTTGTTTGTGTTGTGATCTAGGTACACAAATCCACCAAATATATCCTAGCCGAGATATCCTTGAACCGCTCACGACCCCAAAAGGCGTGGCGTCATCAGTGGTTCCATTGCCGGGAACTTCGACTTTCTTTCGTTTCTCGTTAAAAATCTTTTGTTTTCAAGGCACCTCACGTGTCCTAAACAAATTCAGTGCCGAAAGGCTCTTCTATTTTACATCACTAAGTTTTTCCCATTTAAAACTTTTGTTTCGAACACACCTTGTAGTCTAAACAACCCATTGTCAAAAGACACTTCTTTTCGATTATTTTCACCTTTACGAGACATGTCTCAAATTACGAAAAATCTTTGGTCATTTGACCATAGAGGAGGAGAACCAAGCCGAACCCTCCAACAACAATAGGGAAAGGCAAACCAACTCTGTTTTCAACGAGAATGGGGGCCCATTCTCGGCCTCAAAAATCCCCGGCTCAACGAGTTCTCCACCGGTTAGCCGAGGAAGCCCGTCTTGAGAAAGCCCAAGCCCTACTAAACACTAGCCCAAAAACTCCCCAAGCTCGCATAAAAAACACCAATCGACCACCCCACTTTCCCAGAACAAATCTGAGAAGGAAGGAAATCCTAGCCTCCAAGTCCAAGCGGTCGCGGAGGCCGTAGCCATCAACGATGCGGAGATGGAAATATTCGAAATAGAGGCCAATGGAGGGCTACGGTTCCCTCGAGGTCACAAAGGTTCTCCCAGCGAGCTCCCGCTCACTCGCTTGCTAGTCAGGCTGTAGGGGCAAGCCGGGTTGACCCGGCCCTTGGAGCGCGGACAGCTGGCCAAACGGAGCGTGGTGCATGTAGATGATAGCGAGGAAATGGGGGAAGAGGCACAGTCAAATCGCCGTGCGAAGTCCAAAGCCAGACCCTTGGCTCCGGCCAAGGAGAAGGCCGTGGCTCCGCGAGCTAAAAAGCAAAGGTTGATGATCGAGAACCCCGAGTTTGTGGAATTCAATGCGAGAAGATGTGGGAAACCCATCGAAGGCGCCCCGAAGTGTGGCCGCACTATGGACGCCTTCGGCGATAAAATTGCGCGGGCACTGCCAAATCCGAGAAGAGCAAACCCCCGAGATGGACACCTATGACGGATCCAAAAATGCCAAGAGTCATATGGGAAGATTTGAGGGCCGAGATGGCTTTATTCTCCGCGGATGAGTCGGTGATGTGCAAAGCTTTAGGCTGCGACCTTCACCGGCAAGGCCCTATCTTGGATGCTAGCCCTCAAGCCCCGGTGTATCCGGTCATTCGGTCGGTTCGAGTCCTCTTCCTCAATGCCTTTCTTTGGAGCGAGTGTGCCCGCTAGACCAAAGACAGATCTTGTCCGTGTCAGCGAGGCACCAAATGAGCCTACAAAAGATTATATATCCCGGTTCGGGAAGGTGAGCGAGGAGATTGTGGACACGGACGAGGGGATATCGAGACTATGTTTTGAGGGCGGCCTCGGTAACTCCTTCCTCAAAATGAATTTTGCCTCCGGCAAACCTAAATCGATGGAGGAAATGTATGAAAGGGCCTCGGCCATTGCCTCCGCCCGAAGAGCCTAGTGTGCCCGCTCCCAGAGCTTCTGCGAAAGAAAGGATAAGCCAAGTCCGGGAGACCACCCAGAGCACGCTCATACCAATAATCGGGGCAAAAACGGTAGGGGATCGAGAAAGGCTCAAAAGGCCGTGGCCGAAACAGGTTTACACGAGCTCACCGACCCAAGGGTGGTGATCATGAAACCTCGAGACTTTCCTCCTCCTCCCCATGCTTGAAAGCCAAATGAGAGGAGTAGACTTAAATTACGTGAGTTTCACAACGACCACGGCACGGAATCGAGGATTGTTTCAGTGAAGCGAGTAATCCGGCGAGAAAATTAATAACGGGAGCTAACCAAGTGGGTTAAGGGAAACAATACGCCCCCAATAACAATGATCGGCGGCGGGCACGACACACGCGGGGACCGGACGGGAATGAAAGAGATAATAATGATGACGATTTTGGGGACTATGACATTAACTTCATTGGGGAGGAACCTCCCACTAGTAGGCGATTGTCTCTCCAAATTCGGACATTAGAGAAGGTTTTCTCCATCCCCGCCACGGCTCAGGAGGAAGAGCTGAAGTGGGTTCAAAAGGAGTGAACTTGCCTCCACCCTTTTTCATTCCACACGGCCACTCACCCTCGGAATGAGAATCAACCGGAGCAAACATAGGCCGTGTGTTGGTAGATCTTTGGAGTGCCCGCGACATACTTTACTACCATACTTTGATTGGAATGAGAATGACGGAAGCACATCTCACTCCATATGCGGGCATGCTCGAAGGCTTCACAAACCACATTATGTAAGGGTAAAGGGGACGATTGTGTTTGACGTAGCTATTGGAGAAAAACCCATGCGAAGACGGCCAAGATAACTTTCATGGTGGTCGATCTTCCTTCCCAATACAATGCCATTCTCGGCGTAGCTTGCTCGAGCCGAATTGGGAATAGTTGCGTCCGTCCCCCACGAGGGTGAAATTTAACACCCGGGCGGGGTTGCTACCATCAAGAACCGGCCCGGGAGATTCCTCCGAGCACTGGAGGAAAAAGGAAAGAACAGAGAAAGGCCGAGACATCCCGCCCGCAGATAGAGGGCGAGGACAAAATTATAGAGGGAAAGGGCGAGGACAAGTCAAAAAAGGAAAGCCCTTGCACTCCCGCCGCCACCCGTACCAATTGGCATGCTTTCTTTCCATTCCACAAAGGTGGAGCTCAAAATGAGCGAGAAAATCAAAGCGGTTGGCTGCCTGTTGAGGAGGATATATTGATCGAGGAATAGAGGGGAAATTGGCCGTGAAATCGTATATTCAATGGCAACAACGGCCGAAGCTCGAATTGACCCCCCAACTATTGTCATTGACTCCTGCACAATCGTGAAATCGGCGACCTTCAACCTAACGACGAGCTCGAGGAGGTGGTAATCAATCCCCACTTCCCCGAGCAAACAGTTAAGGTTGGGTGGAAATTCACGGCGAGGAAAGAAGGATACTTATTGAGTTCCTTAGAGCAAATTGCGATGTGTTCGCTTGGAGGGTGGAAGATATGCAAGGCATCGGCGAGGACGTGATCCTCCATAAAATCAACGATGACCCCTCCTTCAAAAACATTCACCGAGAAATCCGAGATATTTCTCCCAGGAGAAAGAGATTGCCATCAAGGAAGAGGTGGAAAAGTTGCTAAAAGCGGGGATAATAAAGGAGATCTCCTACCCAGTGGGCGCCAATGTGGTCATGGTTAAGAAATCCAATGGCAAATGGAGGATGTGCGTTGATTTCACCGATCTCAACAAGGCATGCCCCAAAGATTGCTTCCCTCTTCCTCGCATAGGCAGATTGGTGGATTCTATAGCCGGACACGAGTTCTAAGCTTCATTGATGCCTACTCAGGCTACCACGAGATCCGAGATGGCTCTGAAGATGTCCGCTCTGTAGCCTTCATTCTTTGCGGGCAAGACATCTTGCTACACTATGATGCCACTTTGGGCTAAAAAATGCAGGAGCCACATATCGGCGCATGGTCAATCTGGTCTTTAAAAACCAACTAGGCGAGAAATACGGAGGCCTACATTGACGACATGGTCATAAAAACTAAGGAAAACTCCCACGAGCTCGATGTGGAGGAAACCTTCAAAAACTTGCGCCATAACGGCATGAAGCTAAACCCCACTTAAGTGCGCTTTCGGGGTCAAGGCGGGCAAGTTCCTCGGATTCATGGTCAACCAAAGAGGGATAGAGGCTAATCCGAGAGAAAATCCAGGCCCTATTAGACATGAAACCTCTGCTGCGTGAAGGATGTACAAAAACTCAATGGTCGCATCACCGCACTTGGCCGCTTCATCTCGCGGTCGGCGAGAGAGATGCCTCCCCTTCTTCAAAACTCTCAAAGGGGGAAGAGAGGCGATGAATTTACATGGAGCAACGAGTGCCATCGGGCTTTTGAAGAAGTCAAAGACATACCTCGGGCGGCCGCCTCTGCTCGGCGGCCGGTGCCGGAGAAGAGCTTTTACGTATTTAGCGGGTGCGATACGCGTGCGCATTTGTTCTTGTAAGGGAGGAGAATAACTCCCAAAAACCGGTTTATTATGTAAGTAAGGCCTTGTCCGCCGTAGAAGGGCGTTATCTTAATATAGAAAAGTTAGCTTACGCCTTGCTTGTATACGCTCGAAAATTAAGAGCCTACTTTTACGCACATCCTATAGCTGTACTAGCGAGGCCCCGCTTAGAAAGGTTTTACATAAACCGAGTCCTCGGGGAGAATGCTAGCTTGGTCTATAGAGCTCACCGAGTTCCGGATCACCTACTCCCGAGAAAGACAATCAAAGCGCGAGGCCTTAGTTGATTTTGTAGTAGAATCATCATTCAAATTAGCGGACGGCGACCTCGGAAAAAGAAAGCGAGCGAGAATCGAGAAGATGACCCAAAAAGCCCGAGCACGAAATTGTTCAACCAAGGGAGCGTCCGGAAGAGGTGTGGACTTTATATGTGGACGGCTCCGCGAGCAAGTTAATCAGTGGAGCGGGCATACTTCGATTGCACCTGCGGGAGAAATTCATGAGGGCCTTGAGATTCAAGTTCGAGGCATCAAACAATCGAAATTTGAATATGAAGCGATCATAGCGGGCATGGAGCTGGCAAGAGACTTGGGAGTTCGAGAATGTTGAGATCAATAGTGACTCTCGGCTCATAGTTAATCAAATTAGGGGGAGTATGATACTATCAACCCAGTACTAACTCGATCGTGACCTCGCAAAAACCCTCATCAAAAATTTCACTTACTATGAAATGAACCAAGTCATGAGAGAGGACAATGTGGAAGGTGACCTCCTCTCAAGAATAACCGAGCAAGAAATTGGTGAGTTGGAGACAAATTGCCGAGATTGAATTCACGGAGAGACCTGCTATAGATCGAATACGAGATAAACAATATTGAGGATCAAGTAAGGAATTTGGGTGGATGAAATGAAGGATTACATCGAGAGGCAAACCCTCCCCGAGGACCCGGTAAAGGCTAGAGCCATCGAACGGTGTCCGCGAAATACCTCGTCCTCGATGGGGTGCTTTTCGGCGATCATTCACCAAGCCTTTACTAAGATGTGTTAAAACTCACATGGTCACCAACTTACTCTATGAGGTTCATGAAGGAGTTTGTGGCGGACATCCGAGGTGCTCGCACCCTCTCGAGACAAGATCAAATTCCAAGGATTCTTTTGGCCCACAATGAGAAGGGATGCGCGGGAGTATGTTAGAAAATGTGATAAGTGCCGAGAGATTTGCGGACATCCCTAGACTACCATCAACAGAAGCAGACTTTGGTAGTACCATCGTGGCCGTTTGATACGTGGGGGATAGATCTTATTGGACCATTTCCAATTGCTAGAGGAAGCATCAAGTATCTTTGTGGTGGCCGTGGATTATTTTACCAAGTGGACGGAAGCAAGGGCTTGGCCACTATTTCCGAGGATAACACTATCGGTTTGTCCACGACCACATCTATTGTCGATTTGGAGTTCCCGAGCAATAATTTCGGATAATGGCACCCAATTCTCCGCAAAATTCACTGGCTTGAATGTGTGAGAATGAAGGTGCAACACCGTAAGTCCGCGATTGCCTATCCTCGGGAAATGGTCAAGGCGAGGCCGCGAACAAGCTAGTCCTAGCGCCTTAAAGAAAAATTTGGAAGGGCGAGGAGGACGTTGGTTGGGCGAGCTCCGGATCGCATTATGGGTTGTCCGCGCACCACGATAAGAAATTCAACGGGAGAAACTCCCTTCTCGCTCACGTATGGGTCGGAGGCAATGGCTCCGAGTTGAGGTAGCCCTACCCTCGTACGAGTCACATACTTCGACGAGTCTCAAAACGAGGCAAACGAAGGTGTGACACAGACGATCTCGAAGAAGAGAATGCGGGCACATGAAAAAATGGTGAACTACAAACGAAGCGAAGAAGCACCATGATAAAAGAGTAAATAAGAGGAGTTTTCGGTTAGGCCGGGTACTCGAAGCGTAGAGGTCAGGGACCCAACCTTGGTTTCAACAAGTTTGTCCCGAAATGGGAAGGTCCATATGAGGTCACAAAGATAGTCAAGAGGGCACCTATATGTTGCGACCAAAAGAGGGAGAAGAGCTTAAGCACGCTGGAATAGCGACCACCTTAAGAGATACTTCTTTTGAAGTCTTTGTAATTTTGGAAGGAGTATAGACTATATATATATAAGGGAGAAGTTATCATCATATTTTGATGCAAAAATCAATTCCCACCGGCCTCAAAAGCTAAGGTGGATGCCGCGTGCGGATGCCGGTGAGTTCAAGAGCCAACATATGAGCTCCTGCTAACGATGCGCAAAGATCTAAGGATCCGCATGCCTATATATGTACAAAGATCCATTACGATCCGTCTATGATCGCGGGGAGGACTCTACTCTGCTCGCGTGACACCACCAAAAATAAGTGGATATAGATGAACGTAGGTACAAAGGCCATGATGCCCGTGCCTACGGACTCTAGTGGGGACAATGACACGAAGTCGGACCCACTAATTGCGCGAAAGGACCTCGTTAGGGCCGTTACTCGCATGCTGTATGTGACAAAGGCCTACATATAAGCCCGTTCACCGGATCGCCACGAGACCCTCACGAAAAACCTTAGGGAGTTTTGAATAAAGGGTCAAATAAGTGAGAACCTCCAATAAGGGGATACGAGATGCCGGGGTTAAAGGGCCTCTATGCTAAAATATGCTCCTACCTTTACATTGCGCGGACAATAGCCTCACGGCCACCTTACTGCATGCCACATGAAAGTATGCTTGCCTTGGCTACTTTTGACTTACACCACGGCTCGCAAGGTGGGAATAAGTGTAAATGGATGAGAGTGATCAAACTAGTTTAACAAAGCCAAATAGACAAGCTGGGGTCAAGACCCTAACTTTGCCACAAGGCTAAACAAACGCGATCATAGAAGAATAAGAGTGACTCTCACAAAAAACCTAAGGGTTTTGAATAAAGAGTTAGGAAAACTCAAAAATGCGGGCAAAGGGCCTACTAAGGCTGCTTGCCCATGAAGGAGAGAGTATAAAGTTAATTGCAAGTCAAAACGCATTTGGAAAAAGTGATAAGGCAAGAATGCAAGTATTAACATGCTCGAAGATTGCCAAACTACTCAAAATAGCCTACGAGACAAGCAATTAAGATAAAAATAAAGGAGCCAAATTGAGAAAAATGCTTCTATTTATATTAAGAAAGTATTTACAAATTCCTACATTATTACAAAAAGAGATCCTATTCTACTACAACAAGAAAAAGCAAAAATCCTAAACTATAGGAGCTTGGTCCTTGGCATCTGTGATCTCACAGCCGCACCATACGTGCCCGCTTACGAAGTTGGAGTTGGGGAAGGAAGACGGGTCATCGAGAATCTACGTTATAGGGTCGAGAGATGGGCTCGAAAGAGAGTTTGGAGGCTGGAGTGCCCGCGAAGGAAAGAGGTCTCGAGGTGGTCCCCAGGAAGAACTGAGCCGGGGCATCCCAAGGATAAAGGGTTGTCCCCGAAGCGCGAGCATCCGGTTCGGAGATCGGTCCGAGGGCAGTCACTTCGGCCACCGGGCGAGAGGCGGCTGCGAGAGAGATCCAAACCCTTGACCTCTTCCTCGGACGGAGGAACTAGCGCATGCCGGGCACACACTCCGCATCGGTAGCAACCGGTGAGCCAATTACGGCCCAGCTGCTGCACGGAGAACATGCCCGTGGCCGCGAAGTTCCGGATCTGTGTCCGGACACTGCCTCTCATCTTGGGCCAAGCACTCCGCGGTGAAGCGATCGAGTTCTTATACTCCTCGGCGGCTTCTTCGCGAGCCTCGGCGGCATCCTCTCCCTCTCCCGGCTCAAGCTGCGTAAGGGGTAGCGGTTTCTCGGAGAGCTTCATCGGCCTTAGCCTCCGGGAGTTTGACCGACTCCTCCGCGGCTCCCGGTTTGGTTGCGAGCTCTTCATTTCTTTGCTCCGGCTTGGTCTTGTGCCCGCGGAGCTCATTATTGCCCGACCACTTTGCCTTTTCTAGGCTCTGCTCGGCTCGGTCACCCGCTCTGGAAGCCGCCGAGATCGGACTCCATGGTCGCGAACTCCTTTTCCTTGGCATCCGGGAGGGAGCTCGAGTACCCACCTTCTCCTGGGCTGCTCCGGTTCGCGGAGTTTGCCCGCGAGTCCTTGGTGTTCTTTGGCAAGCTCGGCGGACAGTATCACAAGTCTCCAGGAGCCTCATGGCCTTGTTGCCCTGCGAGGAAGAAAGTCGAATTAGGTGGAAAATCGAAAGGCTAAGTGAGGAAGCGGAAGAAAGGTCCCTACCTCGATGAAGGGCAACCCCAATATCCCCTATCAAGGGCGACGGGTTCTCCTTCTCGGCCACACAGTGGTAGAAGTCGAGGGCAAAGAGCCGGTTGATCGGCCCAATGCCCGCGACGAATTTTGGGCGAGCCGGGCATATAGGTCTACCCCGGTAATGGCGGGCACGTCCCCACTGCTTCCTTTTCTCCCATGCCTCCTCGCGGGTGGCCAAGGAGGAAATCGGATAGGCAACCGAGCAAATTGTCCCGCGGCGGAGGGAGCGATAGTAGAGGTAGTGGCGGCGGTTGGAGGGCTACGGCTAGGGGTATCCCCACTTTGCAGGTCTTCGAAGACCTCTCCTGTGCGTCGAGTCGGCCTCTCTCTCGAGTCCTTTTCTTGGACTGCTCCTGGTTGTGCCGGGAGGCAATAGTGCGGCCGGGAGATGATGCCGGACAGCGGTGGGTGGTGGAGGACCCCGGGGAGGTGGAGCGAGATTCCGGTTTTGAGAATGATTACGGGAGCGGGTAGAGGATCCCGGTTTTCTGCTCGCAACGAGCACGGTCTTGTCTTTTGTGGGAACCCCTCCCATCTCATTACGCCTCTTCGGGCGGCTTCTTTGTTGGCCTTCATGTTCTTGGCCTTCGGTTGAGCGGCGCTTAGTGGAGGAGCCATCGAAATTGTGCAGTCGGATCTCCTCTGGAGGGAAAGAAAAATGGTTAGCAAAGCAGTTCAAAAAAATCAAAAGCAAAGTAAATTGGCAAACAGTTTCATAGAGGAATCGAGACCAATTATTTCGGGGGATCGCACTCGGCGCCCGGCATACGGGTCTTACGGTGCGCCTCGAGCGGTAATGTTCGTGCACCCGCCAATCGGGGTCGCGGGGCGGAGGCTCTATCACTACTGCAGGGGGCATGTGGGGCGCCCTCACTGCGAGGAGCCGCCCCGAGTAGATCGGTAGGGGCTCATCCTCCACTATGGCGCCCACGTCATATACGGGCTCCTCCCAGTCCAAATAGATGGCCGAGATGCCTCTCTATGGCGGTGCGCGGTGCATCGGGCGTGGAAGGGTCCGGATATTTGCTAGCGGCCACCTTCATAGGGACGGGGTGTGAAGGTTTGGAGAAGGGCCATCCGAATCTAGACTCGATCACCGGGATATCCCTCTCGGTTCCATTGGTCAAACTTGTTGGAGGGAGGAGAGAAGGTCTGGTAGAGTAGTTCCTAGCCTTCGGGCTCGGAATGCCGCGACTAATTTGGTTACGATAGTAAGCGTAGAGCCCGGCAATGGTAGGTTCATAACCCATGAATCTGCCTTGCAGCATTTGTGAAGGAGACAATGGCCGGATGGCATTGGGAGTCGGGTGCGTAGGTGGCGGGAGTTGAACTCCGAGAAAGAAATAGAAGAAGGGGTCCAGGGGCAGCCTCAATCCGTTCTCAAGCTGGGCTCCATAAAAAATGCAGGCCCTATTGTCCTCGCGGACATCGGCTCGTCTCGGCCGCGGTTTGTCCTTGTCCTTGAGATGAATATGTCCTAAGGTGCGGACACGGTATGCTTTGCGGTCCACATTATATACTTCGTATATGTCCTCCTCCCAATCAATGGTGGCCACCTCCTTGGCCTTCTTACGGCCACGGCCGGGATTCACCTCCCTAGGCGGCCTCTTTGCCTTTGTTTCGGGCGGGGGCCACAATCACTTCCTCCTCCTCCTCGAAGTCGAGCTCTCGAAGGCATCCACTATATTGGTGGTCTCGGCGGCCTTCTTGGAGGTCCCCGTGCCCCTCTATCCCCCTCCCCTTGGTCATCTTCTTCGGTCTCCGAGCTCGAGGAGCCAAAGAGACCGGTGGGGTCACTACGGGCGGGGGCCACCTCCGATTCAACTTCACCGGTTCCGGTCACCTCGAAGTCGAGGGTCGAGTTCCTCGGCTGTTGCTCGGCTCAATTGTCCTCGCCACAGGGGCCGCGGGCACAACGGGGGAAAGATGGTCCTTATGGGCGAGAACATCTAAAGGGTCATTCAAGTACGTGCCGGTGCCCGCGCGGCATTGGTTTGTTCGGATCCATCGGTTCACACTTTTCCCGAGTCACAAACTACTTCGGGGACGCGAATCGCTCTCCTCGCTAGTTCGATGGCGTTCGTAGCCGAGCCTCTCTCGCGGGAAACACACACAAAACCCCCATCACAAAATTTCTCGGCCCTCTTTGGTATCCCCCAACACCAAAACATCACCGTTCCTTTTTACCCTTTTATCCTTGGCCTCCCACAACCGGGGGTGGGACAAAAGGCCCCCATTGGGATTTTTCGCGAGAAATCTTGGAAGCACTCGAGGGATAATCTAAGCCACCCATGGCCTACCTTCCTAAATATCCCCGTCCGTTTACAAACAAAGAACAGATCTGGAGTGCTCCCATCTCCTAATTCTATGGGACGGCGGGGTCCAAACTCTCGAGCTGTCATTTCGTTCAAAACCCAGAAAAGGAAAAGAAAAATAGAGGGAGATGAAGAAGAAAAAGAACCCAACAAATTACTTACGAGAGAAAGAGTGAGTGGTGGATTCGGAAAACAAGATGCACGGAGGTCGCAAAGCAAGATTTCTCTCTCAAAAGCTCTCTGGAGGTTTGGAAACGGTAAAAAGGGTTTGAGGTTTAAGGGTTTGGTATTTATAAGGCCTACCTATACGGGTTAACCCGTTAACCCGTATTAATTAGCCCACAAATCCAACCTCGGACCATGAACCGTTTCCAACGTTTGAAAATTTGAAAAATTAAATACCTTTTGCATTTATTACCCCCCTTGGATGGCTGACACGTACCCCTGACGTACCACTAACCCGTCTTTTCATCTGCCAAGGGGCCCACCTGTTAACCGGGAGGCACGCCATGCAGGGGACTACGTGTCACTCACTGGTGCCTCCCGAACGTTCCCTTTGGCCCATGGGGTCAAGCAACAAACAAGGAAAAACGCTAACACTGGTGCTCGCGCGAGGAGCAGGTGAGGCGACCGAGCTTCTAGTAGCTCCTCACTCAGACCATAAATAATCACACTTGGAGCTAGGGGCCATTGATGAGCCCGGATCTACTGGATCGGGCCCGCGCTCGGTCTTGTCCAAGGAACCAGTGACGTGGCAGTTCCTAGACCGCTGGAGGGAAGACCGCGGACAAATAGGCCCTTGTGGTCAAGCACTCCGCGGTGAACTGATCAGAGTTCTTATACTCCTCGACAGCTTCTTCGCGAGCCTCGGCCAGCATCCTCTCCCTCTCCAGCTCAAACTGCGTAAGGGGTAGCAGTTTCTTGGAGAGCTCATCGGCCTTAGCCTCCAGGAGTTTGACCGACTCCTCCGCAGCTCCCAGTTTGGTTGCGAGCTCTTCATTTCTTTGCTCCAGCTTGGTCTTGTGCCCGCGGAGCTCATTCCGCGACCACTTTGCCTTTTCTAGGCTCGCTCCGGCTCGGTCACCCGGCTCTGGAAGCCCTTCGATCGGACTCCATGGTCGCAAACTCCTTTTCCTTGGCATCCGGGAGGGAGCTCGAGTACCCACCTTCTCCCGGGCTGCTCCGGTTCGCGGAGTTTGCCCGCCGGGTCCTTGGTGTTCTGGCAAGCTCGGCGGACAGTGTCACAAGTCTCCGGAGCCTCATGGCCTTGTTGCCCACTGCGAGGAAGAAAGTCGAATTAGGTGGAAAATCAAAGGCTAAGTGAGGAATCCGAAGAAAGGTCCCTACCTCGAGGGCAACCCCAATATCCCCCATCAAGGCCGACGGGTTCTCCTTCTCACCCACCCGGTGAGTAGAAGTCGTGGGCAAAGAGCCGGTTGATCGGCCCAATGCCCACAGAATTTTGGGCGAGCCAGGGCATATAGGTCTACCCCGGTAATGTGGCGGGCACGTCCCCCCACCGCTTCCTTTTCTCCCATTGCCTCCTCGCGGGTGGCCAAGGAGGAAATCGGATAGGCAACCGAGCAAATTGTCCCCGCGGCGGAGGGAGCGAGTAGTAGAGGTAGTGGCGGCGGTTGGAGGGCTACGGCTAGGGGTATCCCCCACTTCTGGGTCTTCGAAGACCTCTCCTGTGCGTCGGAGTCGGCCTCTCTCTCGAGCCTTTTCTTGGGTCGCTCTGGTTGTGCCCGGAGGCAATAGTGCGGCCAGGGAGATGATGCCGGACAGGCGGTGGGTGGTGGAGGACCCGGGGAGGTGGAGGCAGATTCCGGTTTTGAATGATTACGGGAGCAGTAGAGGATCCCCGGTTTTCCTGCCGCAACGAGTGCACGGTCTTGTCTTTTGTGGGAACCCCTCCCATCTCATTCTCGCCTCTTCGGGCAGGCTTCTTTGTTGGCCTTCATGTTCTTGGCCTTCGGTTGAGCGGCGCTTAGTGGAGGAGCCATCGAAATTGTACAGTCGGATCTACTGCTGGAGGGAAAGAAAAATGGTTAGCAAAGCGGTTCAAAAAATCAAAAGCAAAGTAAATTGGCAAACGGTTTCATAGAGGAATCGAGACCAATTATTTCGGGGATCGCACTCGGCGCCCGGCATACGATGTCTTACAGTCACGCCTCGAACCGGTAATGTTCGTGCACCCGCCAATCGGGTCGCGGGCGGAGGCTCTATCACTACTCTGGGGGCATGTGGGGCGCCCTCCTTGCGAGGAGCCACCCCCGAGTAGATCAGTAGGGGCTCATCCTCCACTATGGCGCCCACGTCATATACGGGCTCCTCCCCGCTGTCCAAATAGATGGCCAGATGCCTCTACATGGCAGTGCGCAGTGCATCGGCTGTGGAAGGGTCCGGATATTTGCTAGCGGCCACCTTCATAGGGACAGGGTGTGAAGGTTTGGAGAAGGGCCATCCGAATCTAGACTTAATCACCAGGATATCCCTCTGGTTCCATTGGTCAAACTTGTTGGAGGGAGGAGAGAAGGTCCTGGTAGAGTAGTTCCTGGCCTTCAGGCTCAGAATGCCGCGGCTAATTTGGTTCTGATAGTAAGCGTAGAGCCCAAAGAATGGTAGGTTCATAACCCGTGAATCCGCACGCGGTGTGAAGGAGACAATGGCCCGGATGGCATTGGGAGTCAGGTGCATGGGTAGGCAGGAGTTGAACTCCAGAAAGAAATAGAAGAAGGGGTCCAGGGGCAGCCTCAATCCGTTCTCAAACTGGGCTCCATAAAAAATGCAGGCCCTATTGTCCTCGCGGACATCGCCTATCGTCTCGGCCGCAGTTTGTCCTTGTCCTTCAGATGAATATGTCCTAAGGTGCGGACACGGTATGCTTTGCGGTCCACATTATATACTTCGTATATGTCCTCCTCCCAATCAATGGTGGCCACCTCCTTGGCCTTCTTACGGCCACGGCCAGGATTCACCTCCCTAGCTGGCCTCTTGCCTTTGTTTCGGGCAGGGGCCACAATCACTTCCTCCTCCTCCTCGAAGTCAGAGCTCTCGAAGGCATCCACTATATTGGTGGTCTCAGCGGCCTTCTTGGAGGTCCCCGCTGCCCTCCTATCCCCCTCCCCTTGGTCATCTTCTTCGGTCTCCGAGCTCGAGGAGCCAAAGAGACCGGTGGGGTCACTACGGGCAGGGGCCACCTCCGATTCAACTTCACCAGTTCCAGTCACCTCGAAGTCAAGGGGGTCAAGTTCCTCGGCTTCGCTCGGCTCAATTGTCCTCGCCCTAGGGGCCGCGGGCCTGACGGGGGAAAGATGGTCCTTATGGGCAGAACATCTAAAGGGTCATTCAAGTCTGTGCCCGGTGCCCGCGCAGCATTGGTTTGTTCAGGATCCATCAGTTCACACTTTTCCCAGTCACAAACTACTTCGGGGACGCGAATCGCTCTCCTCACTAGTTCGATGGCGTTCAGAGCCGAGCCTCTCTCGCGGGGAAACCTGCACAAAACCCCCATCACAAAATTTCTCGGCCCTCTTGGTATCCCCCAACACCAAAACATCACCGTTCCTTTTTACCCTTTTATCCTTGGCCTCCCACAACCGGGGTGGGACAAAAGGCCCCATTGGGATTTTTCGCGAAATACCGGAAGCACTCAAGGGATAATCTAAGCCACCCATGGCCTACCTTCCTAAATATCCCCCCTGTCCGTTTACAAACAGCAAACAGATCTGGAGTGCTCCCATCTCCTAATTCTATGGGACGGCGGGGTCCAAACTCTCGAGTTGTCATTTCGTTCAAAACCCAGAAAAGGAAAAGAAAAATAGAGGGAGATGAAGAAGAAAAAGCACCCAACAAATTACTTACGAGAGAAAGAGTGAGTGGTGGATTCGGAAAACTTGATAGCACGGAGGTCGCGACAAGATTTCTCTCTAAGCTCTCTGAAGGTTTGGAAACGGTAAAAAGGGTTTGAGGTTTAAGGGTTTGGTATTTATAAGGCCTACCTATACGGGTTAACCCGTTAACCCGTATTAATTAGCCCACAAATCCAACCTCGGACCATGAACCGTTTCCAACGTTTGAAAATTCGAAAAATTAAATACCTTTTGCATTTATTACCCCCCTTGGATGGCTGACACGTACCCCTGACGTACCACTAACCCGTCTTTTCATCTCGCCAAGGGCCCACTGTTAACGGGAGGCACGCCATGCGGGGGACTACGTGTCGCTCATTTGGTGCCTCCCGAACGTTCCGCTTTGGCCCGTAGGGGTCAAGCAACAAACAAGGAAAACGCTAACACCGGTGCTCGCGCGAGGAGCAATTGAGGCGGACCGAGCTTCTAGTAGCTCCTCACTCGGACCATAAATAATCACACTTGGAGCTAGGGGCCATTGATGAGCCGGATCTCTTGGACCGGGCCCGCGCTCGGTCTTGTCCAAGGAACCGGTGACGTGGCGGTTCCTAGACATTTGGAGGGAAGACCGCGGACAAATAGGCCCTTGTGGTCAAGACCGTGTCCCTCCTCGGTTCGTCCCCGTCGAGGACCCTTGGAACCACGCTCATTGGATCGTGCCCGCATGAGTCTTGCCCGCATCAACCGGTGCTCGCGTCATATATCTTTGGCCAGCGGGCACAACGATTGGCTGCGGGCACATCTTCCCAGGTTAATATCAAGCCTTGCTTGAGCAAGTTAGCTTGCGCTCGACGGGCCACTTGCCGGCTCCCCATCACGCATTCAATGCGGCTCGATCCAGCGCCTACTATTCCATTTAATGCAATAAGCCGGCTACACGGCTCATGTCCCTTTCGGCCATGTCCCTTGGACGAGTCAATGTTCCCTCCACGACGGGACCAATTAGGCTGCGGACACGTGTAGGCGGTCAAATACCAAAGTGCCCCCTAGGGCTGATCTCATTGCTTACCTCAACAAGCATCGTGGCATTGCCTATAAATAGAAGGCCTTTACCCCCTTGGGCAAGGTAAGTTCCATATACAATTGAGTAAGCTCTTTTACACTCTAAACCTAAACACACACACACACTCCAAAGGTATTCAAAGCCTTATTACTCAGTATTCTTACTCTCACTTTTAGGGCTGAGTTGGAGTAACATCCAACTTTGACCTTAACGGTGCTTGTTTGTGTTGTGATCTAGGTACACAAATCCACCAAATATATCCTAGCCAGATATCCTTGAACCGCTCCTGACCCCAAAAGCTGTGGCGTCATCAGTCCTTTTGCATTTATTACCCCCCTTGGATGGCTGACACGTACCCCTGACGTACCACTAACCCGTCTTTTCATACGCGAGGGCCCGCTGTTAACCGGGAGGCACGCCGTACGGGGGACTACGTGTCACTCTTGGTGCCTCCCGAACGTTCCCTTTGGCCCATGGGGTCAAGCAACAAACAAGGAAAACGCTAACACCGGTGCTCGCGCGAGGAGCAGTGAGGCGGACCGAGCTTCTAGTAGCTCCTCACTCGTACCATAAATAATCACACTTGGAGCTAGGGGCCATTGATGAGCCCGGATCTCTTGGACCGGGCCCGCGCTCGGTCTTGTCCAAGGAACCGGTGACCGGTGGCGGTTCCTAGACCGCTGGAGGGAAGACCGCGGACAAATAGGCCCTTGTGGTCAAGGCAGGTGTCCCTCCTCGGTTCGTCCCCGTCGAGGACCCTTGGAACCACTGCTCATTTGGATGCGTGCCCGCATGAGTAATGCCCGCATCAACCGTGCTCGCGTCATATATCTTTGACCGCGGGCACAACGATTGGCTGCGGGCACATGCGCTTCCGGTTAATATCAAGCCTTGCGAGCAAGTTAGCTTGCGGCTCGACGGGCCACTTGCCGGCTCCCCCATTACGCATTCAATGCGGCTCAGTCCGGCGCCTACTATTCCATTTAATGCAATAAGCCGGCTACACGGCTCATGTCCCTTTCGGCCATGTCCCTTGGACGGTCAATGTTCCCTCACGACGGGACCAATTAGGCTGCGGACACGTGTAGGCGGTCAAATACCAAAGTGCCCCCTAGGGCTGATCTCATTGCTTACCTCAACAAGCATCATGGCATTGCCTATAAATAGAAGGCCTTTACCCCCTTGGGCAAGGTAAGTTCCATATACAATTGAGTAAGCTCTTTTACTCTCTAAACCTAAACACACACACACACTCCAAAGGTATTCAAAGCCTTATTACTCAGTATTCTTACTCTCGCGCCGAGGGCCTGAGTTGGAGTAACATCCAACTTTGACCTTAACGGTGCTTGTTTGTGTTGTGATCTAGGTACACAAATCCACCAAATATATCCTAGCCAGATATCCTTGAACCGCTCCTGACCCCAAAAGCTGTGGCGTCATTAGAGACCTTTTTGAATTTGAAGAATGAATTATATGAATTGCATTGACTTTGAGTAAATTATAGCTAAAATGTACGCGATTATGGTTTGGGTTGCAGTTTCTGCACATTTAATTGATACTGGGAAAAACCCACGTTGGGTTGGATTAGTCAAGTGCCAGTTGATGATTAATCAAGTGCCCGTTAGTGTATAATAGAGTGCCCGTTAGTGTATAATCAAGTGCCCGTTAGTGTATAATCAAGTGCCCGTTAGTGTATAATCAAGTGCCCGTTGGTGTATAATTGAGTGCCCGTTAGTGTATAATAGAGTGCCAGTAAGTGTGTAACTGAGTGTCAATGTATTTTTGAATGTCAGTTCTTGTAATTTTGAATGCCAGTGTTAGTGTAACGGGCACTCAATTATACACCAAGGGGCATTTGATTATACACTAACGGGCAATTGATTATACACTAACGGGCACTTTATTATACACTAACGGGCACTCAATTATACACCAACGGGCACTTGATTATACACTAACGGGCACTCAATTATACACCAACGGGCACTTGATTATACACTAACGGGCAATTGATTATACACTAACGGGCACTTGATTATACACTAACGGGCACTTGATTATACACTAACGGGCACTCAATTATACACCAAGGGGCATTTGATTATACACTAACGGGCAATTGATTATACACTAACGGGCACTTTATTATACACTAACGGGCACTCAATTATACACCAACGGGCACTTGATTATACACTAACGGGCACTCAATTATACACCAACGGGCACTTGATTATACACTAACGGGCAATTGATTATACACTAACGGGCACTTGATTATACACTAACGGGCACTCAATTATACACCAACGGGCACTTGATTATACACTAACGGGCACTCTATTATACACCAACGGGCACTTTGATTTTGGTAGAAGAATTGCAATAAAACTGTAAAATTTGGGACTCGGGTTGCAAAAAATACAAATCTTGGAAACCAATTTGCTTACGAGTATGAATTGCAATTGACCCATATCAATACGGCCCTTGTGTTTCTTTAGTGTTCCGAAAACTTAAGAAATTCAATCTGAAGCTTGAATGTGGATACCATCCTCAAATCTAGGTAAATGACCACAAATCCAGAAGCATCTCTAATTCTTCCTTTCGCATGCCAATTATTTTTTGTACAGTCGGCATCAATATTGTAGTACAGTCGGAGAAGACGGTCGTTGTTGGGTCGGAGGCCGCTTTTTGCGTTTAGTTAGAGAGAGACTGCGAGTAATTACAAAATTGCCACCGTTTATTTTGAAAACACGTTTTTTCTTATCTTAAGAAAAAACTAGTTTTTTATAAGACCAACTCTTCCGCTTATCATTTTATTTTACTATTACCTCCGTCCAAAATAAATATACTCATTTCTCACAATTTTTTTTTGTTTCTTTTCCTTTAGGTTGGGAAGATAGTTCTTGAACAAACTTTGATGAGAAAGAATACATTAGATTGATTGAGAAAAATTGCATCATTTGAGTAAGTTTCACCTCTATAATTTTTGCATCCAAAATAAATATACTCATTTCTCACAATTTTTTTTTTGTTTCTTTTTCTTTAGGTTGGGAAGATAGTTCTTGGACAAATTTTGATGAGAAAGAATACATTAGATTGATTGAGAAAAATTGCATCATTTGAGTAAGTTTCACCTCTATAATTTTTGCATATATTATCTCATTGGATTTCCGCTTATCATTTTATTTTACTATTACCTCCGTCCAAAATAAATATTTATTTGTTCTCTTCATCAAAAAAACACAATATATTTATTTTAAGACGGAATAAGTTTGATTTTACTTTACCCACCAAACTTCTTAGGTATGTGAAGTACTTAGATTCATACATTAATGTCAATTGTTCCATTTCTTTTAACATTCTATTTCTCAATCTATGTATATGGTTTAATTTAGCTTTCACTAATTTCTCACAATTTTTTTTTTGTTTCTTTTTCTTTAGGTTGGGAAGATAGTTCTTGGACAAATTTTGATGAGAAAGAATACATTAGATTGATTGAGAAAAATTGCATCATTTGAGTAAGTTTCACCTCTATAATTTTTGCATATATTATCTCATTGAATTTCCGCTTATCATTTTATTTTACTATTACCTCCGTCCAAAATAAATATTTATTTGTTCTCTTCATCAAAAAAACACAATATATTTATTATAAGACGGAATAAGTTTGATTTTACTTTACCCACCAAACTTCTTAGCTATGTGAAGTACTTAGATTCATTTATACAAATTCGTTATAAAACCTGAAAAGGCCGACATAATTTTTTTTTTTTTATTGATTTGAATATTACCAATTGGTTATTTTTATGATATTTGTTATTTGAATTTAGTTCTGATATGAGTTTAAAAAATTATTTTACATTTTGGTGAGTTATCCTTTTAATTGCTATGTCTATATATTTGCTTTTTTATCATAATTTTATTTGAGAGTTAATTTTGGTCTTCGTTGATGTTTTATATATTTTGATTATGTTTTACTAATTGATTTTAATTTATTCTTTATCTTTTACTCCAAATTATGTTTTGGAGTTGTTGATTTTAATACAAATTATGTATATATCAATGTAATACAATTTCAAGTATTAAGTTGCAAAAATGAGTTACCAAGTTATATGAACTTCACATCCATTTTCAACTAGAACTTTTTCTTATTTTTATGTTATTATAATTTTTTTTCTTAAAATTTTTATTGTTTAGTGATCCAATTTTCTGGATGAAAATATATTATTTACTTCATTTGTCTTTATATACTTAGAGAGACAATTATTCAATATATTTAATTTATAATTTTTATTATAAATATCAACTTAATTATATAAATTAAGTTTGTATAGACACATATACACTTTCTATCCCACCATATGAAATTTTACAAAAAGTCCTCTCCATATTTATAAATTACTGATTGATCCATGAAAAAATTATTACTTTATACTATCAAGATAATACTTAATGAAAAAAAACCACTCTTATAAATTACTGATTGATCCATATTTTTTAAAAAAGTTTTTATGTTATAAATCTTAAAGAAAGATGAATGAGTGGTTGACTTTGGATCATCAAAAGTCTTTTATTATGAATCAAATTAAATTAAATTACAACATGCAATAAATATATGTTCATATAATAAGTCCTAAAAGATGCAAACTAATTTTAATGATTAATTGAATATGATAAGTCTTTTAAAATCAAATGTTAGATCCACTATAAATTAATTCTACTTTAATTATGCAACAAGTCTTTAAAGGACATGAATTATAAGATGACTTAATATTTGGATTATCAAAAGTCTTTACATATAAATTGAATTAAATTTAAAATTAAAACATCCAATAAATATATATGAATATAATAAGTCTAAAAAGATGAAACATTAGAAGTGTAACTTAATTTAAAGGAACTGAATATGAAAAGTCATATAAAATTCAAAGATAGATTCATTATGAATTAAATATTTCTTTAGTGTTATAAATCTTAAAGAGAGATGAATGAGTAGGTAAATTAATATTTTGCTTATCAAAATTCTCTTAATTATGAATTAGCTAAATTAAAAATTAAAACATTTAATAAGTATATATGCATATAATAAGTCTTAGAAGATGGAACATTGGACAAAAAAAGTTTTCTGACTACCAAAATTCTCTTATTTTAAATTTAATTAAAATGAAATGAATATAGTATGATACGAAATTAATGTTAGATCATCATGAAGAATGAAGAGGCAAACTCATCATGCTTTAAAATAAGTAAAACAATATACTTCCTCTCTTCCACCTCACTTGATCGTTTCACTTCACTTGAGACTTCTCAAAATGATAATCTTTCTATAATTTTATATTCATTTTGTCTCAACCATTCATTCTCTCTCTTCATTTTTCACCACACAATTTTTTCAACTAGCCTACTATTAACCCACTCATTCTCTCTCCCTCTCTCTTTATTTTCTACCAAACATTTTCTTTATTTTATTTTTTTCCTTAATTATTGTATCCACCTCTTAGGTATTAAGTGAGGTGGGACCAGAGGAGTAAGTGGTAACAAAATAAATATGTTATGATAAAATAAAGTCATAAACATTTTTTTTAAAAAAATAAATTTAAAAGTACCCGTGCAGAAAAACAATTAATGTGGTAATAACTAAAGAAAATCTCTCAAAAAATGACTAATAATAAATTAAAAAGTATCCCGTGCGTAGCACGGGTTTCATCCTAGTATAGATAATAATGAGCATCGTTAGATTAATTTTGGCTTAGGTATTCGGGATTTCTGGGGAATATGAGCTAGACTAGAAATAAAATTTGAAATGTCTTATTGTGTGTGTGTTAGGATTTAGATAATGTGACTTACCTTATCCAAGAGGACAAGTGAGAGTATTTAGAGTGTAGAGAAAGATCTGTTGGGTAAAATCTCAACCGTTGAGCATGTTTGTCTTGACCTAGAACACGTGGCGAGCCCTGGTTGGTAAGTACAATAAAGAGCACTGCTATTGTATAGGATGTTGTTGAAAGGACGAATGACAGAGGGGCAGGTGACAATTGGTTGGCGCCACGACGCGCGGGGTGGTCGTATGAGCCTTCATTTAATGCGACAGAGACAAATCTGTCAACTGGTGTTAGAGCTCATACGGAATAGTGATCCATAAGCTTTAAAAATCAGGAGTCTGGATGAGACTGCGATACAATGCGAACTAGGGGAAACTCGGTTTGGAAGTGTCATGACATGGCCACCTAAACCCCCAACTAAAATTGGGGCCACGGTCGGGCTAACGACCTTAACCAAATGCGCTTATTGGTAGGCAATCCAACTAGGTATGTTTTTATTGCTTTATTTTATTTGTTTGTTGTGTTATATCATCCTTTGAATCCAATGCATGTTTTTGTTCTTTATGCTATGAGGACATAGCATGTCTTGAATTTGGGGGTAGATATCTATTCGAGTTTGTCGATTTATAGGGGAGTGTATATAGTGTCACCCTCCAAAAATAATAGAAAAAATTAAAAATTTTGTTATTTTCATATTTTGGGATGTTGGCAACGATGATGATTTGAGAGTGATTTAATTTTTTTAAATCCTGAGTGTTATTATCAATATGCGGATATAATTGCATTATTCAAAACAAAGGGTTTAAATTGAGAGAAGAAAGTGTTTAAATTTTGTTTTGCCAACTAAACGGCAAAACAAACATCGGCCGTCATCGTAAGCCTGGATCTCGCCAATTAAACGGCAAAACAAACACCGGCCGTCATCGTAAGCCCGGATCTCGCCAACTAAATGGTAAAACAAACATCAGCCGTCATCGTAAGCCCGGATCTCGCCAACTAAATAGCAAAACAAACACCGACCGTCATCGTATGTCCGGATCTCGCCTACTAAACGGCTGTCATCGTAAGTCCGAATCCCAAGGCGCAAACGCCTTCAAACACAAATCCCAAAGCGCAAACGTCTTCGAACACAAATCCCAAGGCAAGCACGTCTCCCCAAAAACCAATCACAAGGCAAGCAAGCCTCCCCAAAATCAATCACAAGGCAAGCACGCTTCCCCAAAAATCCATCACAAGGCAAGCACGCCTCCCCAAAAAACAATCACAAGGTAAGCAAGCCTCCCCAAAATCAATCACAAGGAAAGCACGCCTCCCAAAAAAAACAATCACAAGGCAAACATGCCTCCCCAAAAATCACACACAAGACATGCACGCCTCCCAAAATATCAAACACAAGGCAAGCACGCCTCCCAAAAAGCCTCAACTTAGGTTCATACTCCTGAACTAAGTCTCAAACACCAGGTTCATACTCCTGAACCAAGCCTAAACTTAAGTTCATACTCCTGAACTAAGTCTCAAACCCAGGTTCATACTCCTGAACCAAGCCTCAACTTAAGTTCATACTCCTGAACTAAGTCTCAAACACCTGGTTCATACTCCTGAACCAAGCCTCAACTTAAGTTCATACTTCTGAACTAAGTCTCAAACACCAGGTTCATACTCCTGAACCAAGCCTCAACTTAAGTTCATACTCTTGAACTAAGTCTCAAACCCAGGTTCATACTCCTGAACCAAGCCTCAACTTAAGTTCATACTCCTGAACTAAGTCTCAAACACTAGGTTCATACTCCTGAACCAAGCCTTAACTTAGGTTCATACTCCTGAACTAAGCCTCACCTCAGGACACCAACACGTTCACACAAATTTCACTCAGGACACCAACATGTCCACACAAATCTCACTAAGGACACGAACACGTCCACACAAATTTCACTCAGGACACCAACACGTCCACACAAATCTCACTCAGGACACCAACACGTCCATACAAATCTCAGTCAGAGGACACCACCACGTCCTCATACACGACACAACCTCAGTCAGACGACACCACCACGTCCTCATACACGACAAACTCATATCCCACACGAACTACGATCATGCTTGATTCCCATTCGTGATACATAGGAATCCTACTAAAGGGTCCAGCCAACCGGCCCAAGCAGTCACCTTAGGACACCACCACGTCCTCACATCTGACCTCAGTGGTTACCTCAGGACACCAACATGTCCACCCAAATGTCACCTTAGGACACTACCACGTCCTCACAGCCGACCTTAGCAGTCACCTCAGGACACCACCACGTCCACAGCCGATGACCAACACGGTCAAGTTCTCTCTCCCGACAAGTGATCCAGATCGGGACCCTTATCTTTATCAACGACCCCACTCCCTTCATAAGTGACGTCGCCGAGGGACTTTTGTAAGTACCCCAATTCGGATCGCTCCCCATCCGAGCACACGGAAAACACTGCGAAATCACTCATTCGTGATCCCAAAGACCCGTAACCTCCAAAAGTCCAAAACCATCAACCAAACCAAGGTAGGACCCTTCAGGGATAAAATGGAATAGAAGGACTTTGCAGAAATTACAAAAAATAACCAGCTTGCAAACATGTCCGCACGGACCACTTTGCAGGGTGAAAATAATGATTAAAAAATCTCCTTAAAGTCCACAATATTCCCTCAAATCCGGGAAAACTAAAAAAGTGATAATAACACAAGAATTCGTGCGGACCACTTTGCATTTTTCTTGGGCCTATAAATAGAGGACTCCCCCTCTCATATTTTTCACTCTTCCTTCTCTCCTCCCTCCCCCCAGCAAGCTGGGAACATTCTAAGGCATCCCGAGCCCCTCCGGCCCTTCCCGAGGTGCTCTGAAGCCCTCCCGAGGCGCTCCGAAGCCCTGCTGAGCCGTCTCGAGACGCTCTCGAGCCATTCCGAGGCATCCCGAAGCATCCCGAAGCCCTGCCGGCACATCTCGAGCAATCCCGAGGCAAGTCGAACCTCTGCCTGAATCCACACAGCAATCCCGAGGCACGCCGAACCTCTGCCCGAATCCACACAGCAATTTCGAGGCACGCTGAACCTCTGCCCGAATCCACACATCAATCCCGAGGCACGCCGAACCTCTGCCCAAATCCATACAGCAATCTTGAGGCACGCCGAACCTCTGCCCGCACATACCTAGCACTCCCGAGACACGCCGAATCTCTGTCCGCAGATACTGGTACATCCCGAGACAATCCTGATCCATCCCGATCCGTCTCAGAGCACTATTCACACTCAATCAAAGACATTCCTCAGTGGAAGATAGACACGAACCAACATTGGTAAGGCCTCTTTCCAAAACTATCTCAATTCATTTCAATATTTAAAAACATAACATACAATGTAGACATCACTTTCAAAATGCATTTTTAAAAGCACATACACAAACATACACAACTTTAAAGAAAGAGGGGTATCGAAAGACTCGTGTATACTAGGGGTTGAAATGGTTCGGTTTAGCTCGGTTTGGGCAATTTTAGAAGTCAAACCGCTAGCATCGGTTTGGAGAAATCCAAACCGAGCTAAACCATAAAAAAATTCAGACCGAGCTAAACCAAACTGCTATGGTTCGGTTTGGTTTGATCTAAACCGCGATTTGATTTTGCGGTTCAGACCACGGTCCAAACCGCGATCTAGACCACGGTCTGAATCACATTTCAAAGGCTCATGGTAATTTGGTTTGGTCTAAACGGGGTTCTAGCAAGAATTATTTAGTGACAAGAAAGCAAAGGCTTATGGTAATTTGGTCTGTTTCATCGTCAATTGAATTGTATATGAATTGATCTATTCATGTAATTAGGAAATGGTGGCGAATTGTAGTGAGAAGTTCAGAAAATTGCAAAAATCGCCAGTGAAGAAGTTATTTGATTGTTTTGTTGATAAACCAATATGGAATCCAACAGGTGAACTTCAATTTAGGTTGCTGTTACTTTTCTAGTTACAATTTATTTTCTCTGAAATTCATGCAATTGAAGCTTGTCATAAAGTATTAGTAGACAACATAAAATAATCATCCTTGCATTGAATCTGGAATGGAGCTTGTATAACATCTCCTACAAATTAGTGGACTGGTGCATGATTAATTGCATTTGAAGCACACCAGTAATGAGTCAAGTTTGTAAGATAAATTAAGTGTTAGTTTATCGGTCTTAAATGGTTTGGCTCGGTTTGGCTCGGTTCGGTTTAGGATTGCCAAACCCCAAGCTGAGTTGAACCACATGGTTTGTTAGTTTCTCAAACCGAGATAAACCACTTATGTCTAAAAATCGAACCAAACCACACGGTTTGGCTCGGTTCGAATCCAAACCGCGGTTTGAGCCAAACCATTTCCACCCCTAGTGTATACGAGGCGACTCGGGTGAGCTCTACTATTCTCTTCCCGAGGCGTAACCTGACCTCCTGTGAGGACCCCGACCCGGAACCTACACGTGTCCCGAGTTGGAGCGTCCTCATACTAACCCAAAAACACTAAACTTTTAAAACTTTGCTTTGACTTTCAAACATAAACATTAATAACATAACATTTCAAAAGAACTCCACTCAACTCCACATCGGAGGAGGAGATAACTAACTTTGAAAACGGTCAACAGTTTAGTTACAAAAGATTAAGGTTATGACGTAGAGTTTAAAGTTTATAATTACAAACTCCAAGAAAGGAATTATCAAAATACAATTTTATACGTCACCCTAAACATACCCCGACAACACCCAAAAGATTTCTCCAAACTCCTCTCCGTCCTTACTTGGCCGGTCCGCCTGTCTCGGGATCTAAAACAGTAAAGGGAGAGGGGTGAGAATAAATCTCAGCAAGCTATTATGGATGCAACAATATGCCAAATAAATGCAACATATAACAAGTCGCACATAACACATTGGGAAAGCTATAAACACATTCCATTACCTTGGTTTACCTTTTCCCGTCTGAACAATAGTCGTACAACATTGGGTATAATAATACTCCAATCTTAAGTGAGCTGCTTAAGCAATACTCACATCTTATAAGACCCATTTTCCAGGGAACCAAATAAGATAGTAGCAACTCTGTAAGGCTTTTGGCTCAATACAGATGCTATAACCCCAACCTGTGGCCACGGGGAGGGACGGTCACGAATATAACATAATCCGATCACATTAGGTCACACTTCCATAATTGACCGTATTATGTTATACCCCCAACGTCAGCTGACTCACACATATCAAGCACATAATAGATACTTGAATAAAATCCACAAAAAGGGATAAACAATAGCCACATGGTAATATATACTCATGCCCAATCAATATCAAAGTGCAACAATTTATGAATACACTAAACAATGTCAACAACCATTTTTATAACATCAAGTAAGGAAATGAGGGATCATAAACCTACCCTACAAATTCCATATACAAGGATACAAGACCTAAATGAAGGTTCAAGTTCAATTACCAAGTGGGAGTCTTAATTTATAAGTGGCCAACAAACTTGCTAAACGATCCTAGTTTAAATTAAGAAAATTTGGTTCAGGGTCTTGGGCGACCGCCCTAACCACTTGGGCGACCGCCCAAGTGGACTTCAAGGGAAATTGTGGTTTCTGCCACTATGGGCGACCGCCCTCATCACTTGGGCGACCGCCCAAGTGGACTTCAAAGGAATTAAGACCTCCTGCCATGATGGGCGGCCGCCCCGAGCCCGTGGGCGACCGCCCAAGCCTCCTCCAGCCCATTTTTTCAGATTTTAACCCCTTTTAACCCTAGTTCTTCTTTCCTCTACCATGGCTTACTACAAGAACACCCAAGAACACCTTCATCTTACCAAGTCCCATTCAATTTTGTAAACTCAAAACCAAGTAATCCTAGATTATTTATCTCTACTCATTTCACCCATTTCCAACCCTTTAAATGATCATTCCTTAAACCCTAACTTCAACCAATTTCATTTTCCAATCATTCAACACCCATTTGGATTTCCAAGCAAGGAATCATCATTTCAAGAACAAGAACAACATTCAAGGAACTTATGAACAAGTAGAGGAAGGGAATCATAACAACTCACCTTAGGGTTTGCAATGGAAGGTTGATCTTTCTAGCTAGATGGATTCCTCTAGGTGATCCAACTCCAAAGGTGCTCTTAGATTTGATTTTGGTGAAGAAATGCCTTGGACTCAAAGCTTGGGAGAAGGCTTCAATGGTGGTTCTCTATACTTCCTCTAGGATGAAAGTGTAGTGAATGAAGGAGAAGGGGGGAAGGGAGTAAGAGAGGTGATGGGGGAAGGACACTTGGCAAGAGGAGGGAAGAGGGAAGGATTTTGGCCCCCCCCCCCATCAAATAACCCAAGGCTTTCACCCTACTCAAATTAAATTAAAATAAACCTTATCCCATTAATTCATCCTACTCAATTAACCTCCCCATATTATTTAGCATTTTCCCATTTTTTTATTATTTCCCTTAGTTTCTTTATTTAATGTCCAATAAATTCTCATAAGGTCCTAAATTTACTTTTCACTCAATTTATCTTAAATTAAGAATTTAAAGACATAATTGAACACATAAAGATAACATAAATATTAAAGGCATATAATTAAGTATTTAAAATGAGTGCTTAGGGTTGGGGTCGTCACACTCACTCCCCCTTAAAGAAAATTCGACCCGAATTTTAAAAGGACTTACTTGACTTTTCAAACAACCACGGGTATTTCGCCCTCATCTCCGACTCTAGCTCCCACGTTGCTTCCTCGACGGTATGATTCTTCCAAAGGACTTTTACTATCGGGATACTCTTAGTTCTCAACTCCTTAACTTGGAATTCTAAGACTCTTAATGGCTCTTCAACATAAGACATGTCCGCTTGGACATCATCGGGAGGAGAGCTCAAAACATGGGAGGGGTCATGACAATACTTCCTTAGCATAGAAACGTGAAACACATCATGAAGCAAAGAAAAGGACGGAGGCAACGCCAACCGGTAAGCCAATTCCCCTATCTTCTCTAGAATCTCAAACGGACCTACAAACCTCGGAGCCAACTTACCCTTATTACCAAACCTTTTAATCCCCGTCCTCGGAGAGACCTTCAAGAACACAAAGTCACCAACCCGAAATGATAAATCCCGTCTTCTATTGTCGGCGTAGCTTTTACTGTCTACTACGAGCCGTCTTCAATCTATCCCGAATCACCTTGATCTTCTCAGTAGAATCCCCTAACCAAATCCGGGCCCCAAAGTCTCGCTTCACCTACCTCATCCCAACACATCGGAGATCTACACTTTCTACCATACAACGCCTCATACGGGGCCATCTCAATACTAGGCGATAGCTGTTGTTGTAGGCAAACTCAACTAACGGTAGATGATCCTCCCAAGATAATTGGAAATCCATCACACAAGCCCGTAACATATCCTCAAGTATACGAATAGTTCTCTCGGGTGACCATCGGTTTGAGGATGAAACGCCGTACTAAAACACAACTTAGAACCCAAGGCTTCATGCAATGCTCTCCAAAATCTAGAAGTAAACCTCGGATCTCTGTCGGAAACAATACTAACAGGAACCCCATGAAGTCGAACGATCTCTTTCATATCTGTTGGGCTAACTTCTCTAACGAAAACTTAGTTGACAGGAAGAAAATGAGCCGACTTTGTCAATCTATCCACAATAACCCAAATAGCATCCATCTTCTTCGCGGTAAGAGGCAAACCCGAAACGAAATCCATCGAGATCCCTTCCCATTTCCATTCCGGAATATCCAATGGTTGAAGTAGTCCCGCCGGTCTACGATGCTCGGCCTTGATTTGTTGACAAGTCAAACACTTAGAAACATAATCCGCTATTTCCCTCTTCATACCATTCCACCAATACCCACGCTTCAAGTCTTGATACATTTTGGTACTCCGGATGAATCGCAAACTTAGACTTATGGCCATCCTCTAAAACACGCTTCTTGATTTCCGGCGATGAAGGAACGCAAATTCTCCCTTGGAAAGTTAAAATCCCATCTCTATTCAAAGCAAATTCCCGGCTTTCCCATTTTGCACTTGATCTAAAATTTTCTTCAATTAGGATCTCCTTGTTGAGCTTCTTTCAAATCTCCATACAATGTCGGAACGGCTCTAACATTCGCAATAATTACCTCACTCTTCAATTCTCGGGAACTCAAAGGCTGTCAAATACGCCTTTCGGCTAATCGCATCCGCCACTACATTGGCTTTCCCGGGTGATAGGAAATGACACAATCAAAATCCTTCAAGAACTCGAAGCCATCTCCTTTGTCGGTTGTTCAACTCCTTTTGGGTAAATAGGTACTTCAAACTCTTATGATCGGTGAAAATCTCAAACTTCGCCCCATAAAGGTAGTGCTTCCACTTATGCAACGCAAATACAATCGCCGCCAATTCCATATCATGAGTAGGGTAATTACTGTTCGCCGGTGATAACTTCCTAGAGGCATACGCAATTACTTTCCCATTTTGCATCAACACACATCCCAAACCCGCCTTCGAGGCATCACTATAAATAACAAAATTCTCGCAACCATCAGGAAGGGTAAGAATAGGAGCCGTTGTCAATCTCTTCTTCAATTCATCAAAGCTTGCTTCACACTTGGAATCCCATACAAACGATACATCTTTCCGAGTCAACCTAGTCAGCGGAGTCGCAATCCGAGAAAACCCTTCAATGAACCTCAGATAATACCCGCCAAACCAAGAAAACTACGGACCTCGGTCACGGTCGAAGGTTGCTTCCAATTAACCACGGCTTCAATCTTTGAAGGATCCACGGAAATTCCCGAACTCGACACAACATGCCCCAAGAAAGAAATGCTCAAGCCAAAACTCGTACTTGCCGAACTTGGCGTACAATTGCTTCTCCCGAAGAACGGACAAGACAATCCTCAAATGATTCTCATGCTCTTCCCGAGACTTAGAGGAAACAAGGATATCATCTATGAACACTACCACAAAGCTATCAAGATAAGTCTTGAAGACACGGTTCATCATATCCATAAACACGAGTTTGGAGCATTAGTCGGCCCGAAAGGCATCACAACAAACTCATAATGACCATATCTAGTCCGGAAAATTTGTCTTAGCAATATCATCCGGTCTAATCTTCAACTGATGGTATCCGCTTCTCAAATCAAGCTTTGAGTAGATAACGGAACCTTGGAGTTGGTCAAACAAATCATCTATATGCGGAAGAGGATACTTATTCTTAATGGTGGCTTGGTTCAACAAACGATAGTCAATACACAATCGTAAGGTACCATCCTTCTTCCTAACAAACAAGACCGGTGCTCCCCACGGAGACACACTAGGACGAATAAAACCTCGGTCTAACAATTCTTGCAATTGGACCTTGACTCTTTTAACTCGGCGGAGCCATTCTATAGGAGTGCTTTAGAGATAGGTGCGGTGCCGGGCACTAAGTCAATACAAAACTCTACCTCACGATCCGGAGGCATAGAGTACTCACTAGAAAACACATCGCTAAACTCATTCACAATTGGAACATGAGCTAACTCGGAAGACTTCTTATTGGAATCTACCACATAAGCTAAGTAACCCGCGCCCCCTTAGATAGCATCTTTCTAGCTTTTAAGGCGAGAAATAACATGTAACCCGAACATAGATCTATCCGCATCAAATATAAAAGTAGGCACGTCGGGCATAGCAAATGAGACTCGTTTTCTCTGACGGTCTACCAAAGCATGACAACGACTCAACCAATCCATCCCAAGGATCACATCAAAATCACGGATTGGTAACTCGACCAAATCCATAGGCAATACATGCCCACATATAGTCACATCACAACAGGGATATATCAAAGAAGATGTGAGGCTCTCTCCCATAGGAGTAGAGACCTCTAACACATAAGGCATAGATTCAGGCAAGGTATGCAATGAGAATGCAAAATGCGATGCCACAAATGAATGGGAAGACCCGGGATCTATAAGAATGCGGGCCTTAACTCCTGAGACAGGAACTATACCTCTAACGACGGCATTAGGATCGACCTCTCCTCGACCCAAAGCAAACACACGACCTTGGACTCTATCCTTAGGTTTCCCATCAACATCTCTCTTCACACCACTACCTTGTCCCCCAAATCCGGTACCCGAAGCTTGCTTATTCTGTAACTTGGGGCAATTCCTCCTAAAATGGCCTGCCGACCCACACTCCAACCACTTTCCTTGTTTGCTCCAACACTTGTCCTCCGAATGCCTAGCCTCTTGCAAAACCCACATGTTGCCCCAAGGCCCCGATCGGGAGTCGCACGATTTTCCGGAGTCGCCACATTTCCCCCTCGATTCGCTCCCGGGGTGAACGTCCTCGGCTGAACTCTATTCGGCCCCGAACCTTGACCTTGGAATCTATTCCTGTTTCCACCTTCAATTCTACCACGATGCTCCTCTATGTCATTCTCAATCCGATACGCCATATTCATTTGCTTGGAAGTTGGCGAAGTTATGCGTCAATAAGCGCTTTCGGAACTCAACCCTTAAACCTTTCACAAACCGGTAGACTCGCCTCTCCTCATCCGGCACCAAATGAGGACAATATCGGGCCAATTACGCGAACTTTCTTGAATACTGCGATATCGTCATGGTCCACTTGCTCCGGTTTCGAAACTTCGCCTTCCTTCTTGTCTCTAGTAACCATCGGTACAAAGTGATCCGGAACTTGCGTGTGAAGTTCTCCCATGTACGTGGTGTCAAATCCGGTCCCAACCATCCTTCACTACACGCCACCGGTGCTCGGCGGGTCCTTCCAACAAACGGCACATCTCACCTTCTCCGCATCCGAACTCTCCATAGCTGCGAAAATCTTATTCATAGCCTCAAGCCACCTCTCAGCCTTCACCGGATCCGGATCTCCGTTGAAGCTAGGAGGAGACATCTTCACGAACTTCTCCAACCCATGTTGCCCTTGCCTTGATTCGATTCGATTCGATTACGATTCGAGTTGCCATATCTTGAAGAAACCCTCGGAACATATCCATCATCTCGGCATTCGGATTACCAACACCACCCAAACCCAGATTCTGATCACCATCATTTCCCGCCATTACAACAAACTCCTGCATTAAACACTCGACGTCAGTTATCACACACTCTCACTCAGCTAGACTCTACCCGAGAATTCTAACTAGGCTCTGATACCAACTGTGAGGACCCCGACCCGGAACCTACACGTGTCCCGAGTTGGAGCGTCCTCAAACTAACCCAAAACACTAAACTTTTAAAACTTTGCTTTGACTTTTAAACATAAACATCAATAACATAACATTTCAAAAGAACTCCACTCAACTCCACATCGGAGGAGGAGATAACTAACTTTGAAAACGGTCAACTGTTTAGTTACAAAAGATTAAGGTTATGACGTAGAGTTTAAAGTTTATAATTACAAACTCCAAGAAAGGAATTATCAAAATACAATTTTATACGTCACCCTAAACATAACCCGACAACACCCAAAAGATTTCTCCAAACTCCTCTCCGTCCTTACTTGGCCGGTCCGCCTGTCTCGGGATCTAAAACAGTAAAGGGAGAGGGGTGAGAATAAATCTCAGCAAGCTATTATGGATGCAACAATATGCCAAATAAATGCAACATATAACAAGTCGCACATAACACATTGGGAAAGCTATAAACACATTCCATTACCTTGGTTTACCTTTTCCCGTCTGAACAATAGTCGTACAACATTGGGTATAATAATACTCCAATCTTAAGTGAGCTGCTTAAGCAATACTCACATCTTATAAGACCCATTTTCCAGGGAACCAAATAAGATAGTAGCAACTCTGTAAGGCTTTTGGCTCAATACAGATGCTATAACCCCAACCTGTGGCCACAGGAGGGGACGGTCACAGATATAACATAATCCGATCACATTAGGTCACACTTCCATAATTGACCGTATTATGTTATACCCCAACGTCGGTGACTCACACATATCAAGCACATAATAGATACTTGAATAAAATCCACAAAAAGGGATAAACAATAGCCACATGGTAATATATACTCATGCCTGTGAATACCCCGTTGTGAATGTGTGCCCAAAATTTTGTTTCATTGGAATTCACGCGAGTTTGAAGACATCCGAGTTATTTGAAAAACGGAGTCGCCACGCCATTTTGATTACCTCAAAACTTTGAAAAAAAGGTTTTATGGGTTCGGAGGTTAAGTTACCCCTTGGGAAGAACGTTTGGCGTTCACCCAAAGTGCCTTGCCGGAGCAAGTCTCCTAGATTTCATTAATCGTGTTTGCTTGCGTGCTTTCTTTGTGTGCATGTGTTTGAAAATAAGGGGGGGGAATGTCCCAAGTTATCTTCCGGACGTACAAACCATTTGTTGGTTGTCGCTCGGGATTCCTTGGAATTTATGTATTTGGGATTATGATCCCGTCCTCATCTTATGACTTATGATCATCGCATTTTAAACCTCGGGACCCTCGGGACTTGCGTGATCGAGAGAATGACTCTCTTTTGGGTCAAAGATGAGGTTCTTTAGGAAAGGAATGTCCTTAGCCCATCAATCCTACGCTTTAAGACGGTCGAGCTCGTATAGAGGCTTCATACTCATTCTTAAGCGATAATCGGAGATATAGGGTTCAAGGTTACCCTTTTCCTAAAGAAATCATGAACCTTTAATGGAAGGAACGATGCAAAGATGAGAACTTTTACACCGGTCCGTTCCAAGGTTGGGGAAAGGGGGAATGCATGATAAAAAAAATGACTCTTTAATGAAAAGATGACATTTTTAGGTTGCAAATGATGCTTTTTGATTTGAAGGAATGATCTTTATGCAAATGATGTATAAAGATTTGATTTTTATGCAAATGATGCATTGAAAAAGGGGTTTGATGCAAAGGATGCATTTTTATTGAAAAAGGTTTGATCTTTGTATGCAAATGATGCATAAAGATGACATTTTTATTGAAAAATAGGGATTTTAGGTGCAAAGGATGCACCTTTATGAAAAAGACTACATTTTTATGACAAATGAGGTCTTAATGCATGCAAAGGGGAAAGGGGTGATAAAGATATGATCTTTATGAATAAATGCCAAGTCCCAAGCAAGATATATGAATGCAATGAGCAAGTATATCAATTAAAATGCAAGGTTAGGGCGTGCGAGGTTACCAATCGTTTGCTTCTTCGGACGGAGCTAGGAGGAGAGGTTCTTCTTGGGTCTTCAAGGAGGAGGGAGATGGCTTCTTGAGCTTCTTCTTCACCTTCTTGGACTTCCAGCAGCTCCTTGGGGGATCTTCTTCGTATTATGAGAGTATTATGCTTCTTGTTGATGATTAAAATGGGTAGAGGAGGGCTCTATTTATAGGCAGTCTGGATAAGGCTAATGAAGCCGTGCGGCTGCAGGCTCTTTGCAAATGAGGCCGTGCGGGCTTATCCATTGTGACTCAGCATTCTAGAACCATGCAAGGTGGCATCATTCTAGAAGCTTCCCTCCTAATTAAAAAAACGTGTTTCTTAATTAGGAAGGATTCCCTTCAGCCTTTATTTAATTAAAAAGCAGGTTCCGGAATGTTTAGGAGCATTAGGAAGGTTACGGGAATTACCGGAAAACTTAGAAATTGCCTTAGGGAAATTTAACCGGAAGGCATGAGCCAGATTTGGGTACTTACAGAAGCCCTCGGCAACGTCACTTGCAAGGCGAGTGGGGTTGTCGATAGAAAAGGATCCGATCGGCGAATGCCGAGACGGATTGGGAGACCAAGGTGGTCGAGTGGTGAACCTTTTGGAAGGCTACCTACGTATCCGGAGGAATCAAGCCGGAGCCGTAGTTCGGAATTAGGATCATTGGGGAGGAAGAAGAGAAGCGGTCTCTTCTTTGGGAACATAGAAGAGAAAATGACCTAGGAGATCAAGCAATTGATCCTGGGGACATGCTAGGAGTGACCAGGTGGTCGAATATTTGAACTTTTATGAGGGGCGCTTTATCGAGGAGTGACAAAGGAACAGGGTGACCAAAGTGGTCGAATGGCTGGACCTTTTATAAAAGGCTACCTACGTATCCCGGAGGAATCAAGCCTTGATCGTAGTTCAAGCATCACTAGATAGTTAGGAACGATGTCTAGGATCCTTGAGATTTTGACAATTCGGAGGCTGTCACCTGAGGAAGCTAGAGCTTACGGCACTATCTCTTTATGACGGGGATAGAGGTAACTTAAGTTGGGAAACTTGAGCATACGTCACTATTCGCGGATAGTGGTAGCACAAGTTGAAATGATTTGGGCATACGTCACTATTCGCGGATAGTGGTAGCACAATTTGAAATGACTTGGGCATTCGTCACTATTCGCGGATAGTGGTAGCACAAGTTGGAATGACTTGGGCATTCTTCACTATTCGCGGATAGAGGTAGCACAAGTTGGAATGACTTGGGCATACGTCACTATTCGCGGATAGAGGTAGCACAAGTTGGAATGACTTGGGCATACTTCACTATTCGCGGATAGAGGTAGCACAAGTTGGAATGACTTGGGCATACTTCACTATTCGCGGATAGAGGTAGCACAAGTTGAAATGATTTAGGCATGCGTCACTATTCGCGGATAGTGATAGCACAATTTGAAATGACTTGGGCATTCGTCACTATTCGCGGATAGTGGTAGCACAAGTTGGAATGACTTGGGCATTCTTCACTATTCGCGGATAGAGGTAGCACAAGTTGGAATGACTTGGGCATACGTCACTATTCGCGGATAGAGGTAGCACAAGTTGGAATGACTTGGGCATACTTCACTATTCGCGGATAGAGGTAGCACAAGTTGGAATGACTTGGGCATACTTCACTATTCGCGGATAGAGGTAGCACAAGTTGGAATGACTTGGGCATACTTCACTATTCGCGGATAGAGGTAGCACAAGTTGAAATGATTTAGGCATGCGTCACTATTCGCGGATAGTGATAGCACAATTTGAAATGACTTGGGCATTCGTCACTATTCGCGGATAGTGGTAGCACAAGTTGAAATGACTTGGGCATTCGTCACTATTCGCGGATAGAGGTAGCACAAGTTGGAATGACTTGGGCATACGTCACTATTCGCGGATAGAGGTAGCACAAGTTGGAATGACTTGGGCATACGTCACTATTCGCGGATAGAGGTAGCACTGAAGTTGGAATGACTTGGGCATACTATTTATTCGCGGATAGTGGTAGCACAAGTTGGAATGACTTGGGCATACTTCACTATTCGCGGATAGAGGTAGCACAAGTTGAAATGATTTAGGCATGCGTCACTATTCGCGGATAGTGATAGCACAATTTGAAATGACTTGGGCATTCGTCGCACTATTCGCGGATAGTGGTAGCACAGGATTGAAATGACTGCAGGCATACGTCACTTTGTCGCGGATAGAGGTAGCCTGAAGTTGGAATGACTTGGGCATACGTCACTTATTCGCGGATAGTGGTTGCACCGAGTTGGAATGACTTGGGCATTCGTCACTATTCGCGGATAGTGGTTGCACAAGTTGGAATGACTTGGGCATACTTCGCTGTCGCGGATAGAGGTAGCACAAGCTGGAATGACTTGGGCATACGTCACTATGTCGCGGATAGAGTAGCCTGAAGTTGGAATGACTTGGGCATACGTCACTGTCGCGGATAGAGGTAGCCTGATTGGAATGACTTGGGCATACTTCACTATTCGTGGATAGAGGTAGCACAAGTTGGAATGGCTTGGGCATACGTCACTATTCACGGATAGAGGTAGCACTGAAGTTTAGGAGTTCGACAATTCGGAGGTTGTCACCTAGTGTTATCCCGTTATAACGGAATTAACGGAGCGGCGGAAATAAAGCTTGATTGCTAAAGAGATAAGGGATATTTTACTGAAAAGATGTTATCTTGGTTAAAAGATAACGGAAATTGCATGAAGTGGAAGGTCCGGGCGAGGATTGTAATTTATGCTCGAAGCGAATGTCTGCCCGGCATGAGATGGAGAAAAAAGAAGCCGTACGGCTAGAAGCTGTTTTTCAGTTATTTAAAATCGGGTTTTGAACGGGCATTGGGCACTTGTTGCCGCCCCGCTTCAGCCGAGAGAGAGAAGAGAGAGAATTTTCAAAATTCTTCAACCCCACTTTTGCTTCCCTTTGATTTGAAATGGATCGGGAGGGCAATCCTTACCAAGGCAAGCGAGGAGAAACATCTCGGCGGCCGCGAGAAGGAGGAGGAAGGAGCTCGTGAGGACGGAGAGGAAGTATGACTTCCTTACGCCTCCATCGGAGCTTTGCAGGGGAGGAGGGAGCATAAATCAACGAACCCACGATCGGTTGGGGTAAGCATTCTCATTTTGCTCAAATCAGATGATTTTGCTTGAATTTTGAATGATTTAGGGCTTGACCCGAATTTTAGGATTTTTTGAATGATTTTGAATGATTTTGAGATGCATGAACAACCTATGAGGCTAAGAATATGCAATGTGCAATTTTATTTGATGAAAAATATGAGAATGACTCACTTTTTCTCGCAAAATGAAGTAAGAATGAGAATTTTTCAAAATATGAGACGGCGTTCTTGCCTTGTCTTTGGAACTAGGTCAAAATTCTGATTTTCAATGAGAAAACATGATTTTGGAAGATGAAAATGATTCATGCATGCCATTTTTGAAAGATAATGCTTATGTGCGAAGAATTGTGATTTTGTGCTTTAGGAAAGCAATGACGCGTTTCAAGTGATGAAAGACACGTTTTGATGCAAAAGTTATGCTAGAAAAACTTTTATGAATGCCTTTCTTTTGAAAATATGTGCACTTTTGAATATATGCATGCTTTTGAAATGATATGAAGGGTGACGCTTCTTTTGATGTGCTTGTCTATAGGGAGAACAAGTCTAGAGGACCGTCGGAGATAGCGGTCGAAGCTTTGGCGGAGGATGCCGGATTTTGAGAAAGGATGGGGCAAATCCCAAGCAGGCGGTGAGGCTAAGGCTTGGATGCATTTGTAGAGCTATCGGCGGGAGTGTCCACATCACCTCGAAGAGCGAAGAAGGGCTGGTCCCGGGCCTATACGAGTTACGGTGGGACGGTACACATAGCTTTCACAGTGGCAGGGGGAGAGGGCGATAGTGACTCCTGCCGATTTCACCGCTATTACGGGCTTACTGAGTTCAGGGAGGCCGTGACTTGGAGGACCATATTGCTGTGAGGAGTTTCGGAGCTTTGAGTCGGGTTTGAGCTGATTCCGAAGGGAGGGGGATGGAGACACGGAATGTCGAGGTGGCGATCCGGAACCCAGCATGCGAGGCCAACGCTAATGATGTGGCTTGCCCGGCAGAGTGGCTAGAGCATTCATATGGTTGATGCTATCGGTCACTTATCTTTGCCAATTACGGGACGATAGCTATGACTTGCCTCCTCGATTCTCGGAGGATGTTGATGGGATTGGGACGGTCTCTTGGGGAGAGGCCGGATTGGCGGAGCTTCCACTTCTCGTTGGACATGTACGGTCGGAACAAAGTTTGCTTCCATGGGGCCCTTTTCTTTTCCCTTGAGGTAGTCTCCTTTTTTTTTCTTTTCTCTTTTCTGTCTTGAGACTTTTATGAGAGAAAAATGACCTTTTGATGTTTTGAACATGCGGGCTTTGGTTTTGCGAGGTGATCGGGTTCTTCCACTTGGAACCCGGCTGAGTGATGTCGCCATCTTCCCACTGTATGGTTATTTGGAGGAGAAGCGAGGATAAATTCACGGGGAAGACCGGATCACTTTCGACTACAAAATGGTGAGGCCGGTCATCAACGGGGATGGGCGGGATGGAGTGGACTTCTACCCACACAGGGCGGGTATCCGAGAGATCTTCTTGGGAGATGCTATAGAGGTGACGAGGCCGAGGAGGTGGCTCGCGGGGCGACATGTGATGTCATTTATGCGGGGACCGCTTCTCGAGCCGAGCGTGGTCATGTTCCCAGCTAGATGCCATTAGTGCTCCTTGACCACTCGGCGCGGATCTTGCGGCCCGAGGGGCTGGCCGGGAGGATGAGATTGCTAGAGTACCCGAGGCCGAGGCGTAGGCTGGAGGAAATGCAGCATGGACACCCCCTACTGGCGTGTTTGTGGGCCCGGCGCTGAGGGCGCCACGAAGCTAGTGAAAGGCGGCGGTCGCTCGGGGATATGGGGAGGATGAGCCTCTTGACCACTTCGTCCCTCCTGCGCATCTGTCTACGTGGTCAAGGAGTGCTTGAGGGAGGATGAGGATACTGTCCCCCGTGCTAGGGAGCCGGTACACCTTGCCGCTGATAGCACTTGTAGGGAATTGTACTCTTGGGGTCTTATTCCCTTTTTAGCTTTGATTTTACTGCTCTTTTTGCTATTTTACGAGATTTTACGAGATTTTTCTCTTCTTTTTTTCTCGAGTTTCAGCTCGCACTTTTCTGATAGTGGTCGGGCGAGAATAGGGGCTGGAAGGACATGTGCCGGTCTCTTCGAGGAAGGCGCTGCGCTTGAAGCGGCGCGGATGCGCGAGCACAGGCGCAAGCGGCACGTCGGGAGCCGGCGTCCCCACCTCGTCGGCCTCGGAGTACTCTTCCGGTGCTATGCCTCGGGGCGGGGACCCAGCAGCCCGACATTACAGGAGCGGTGGGCTGATGCGGGCACGATAATGTCCATCTATACGATGTGAGCGACCAGAGAGGACACGATGAGGGAGGCTAGCATCTACGGTGACGGCGATGAAGATGAAGAAGAATCGGAGGCCTAGGAGGTCTACAGAATAGATTTGGAACAAAAACAAACAATTTACAATTTTTATGCACACTTTGTTTATTTTTGCTTTATTTGGGCGCCGATGGGGCGAAAACATTGTATTTATGTTTTAAATGCTTTTCTAATTCATGCTTTTCAATTTGCGTATTATCGAGCCTTGGGGCGACTTTTTTGACAGGTTGGGTGAAAATGGGCGAAATGATTTATAATGGTGTATAAATGCTTGAATGGCTTGGATATGTTTTGTACGGAGTTTTGGTTGAAAAAGTGGGGTGAAAACTCCCTTGCAGGCAGCAACTTTGGTTCTTTGCAGAATTTTACACGAGAGGGCTAATGTAGCCGTGCGGCATGGCCTTGAGGGCAAATGTAGCCGTGCGGCTAACGGTTACGATGACATTTGGTTATTTTACGAATAAAAGCAAGGCTTGGCCATTTCATTTCATTTCACTCTAGACTTGTCCCAATTGTTCCCAGAGCATATTTTGGACCTAAAAGCATCATCTTTGATCACTTTGCGATGGAGAATCCCGTTAGATTGCAAAGGGGAAAGCGAGACCATTTTCTGCTCCGGTCTTCAATCTTGGGCGAGATATAACTTCCAAAATCACAGGGGCTGCTTGATTCTTCATTCAAGATCAAGTCTTTATGGCATTTGAGGATCTCCGCCCGATTGGGATGTTGAGAACCGCGGCAAAGTTACAGGACGTCGGAGACATGTTCTTGCACTTTTCTTGCGAAATCGTCCCAACGCACGAAGACTTGAGCCTTGATTGGGAGTCCGGGCGAGGCTATATCTATTCCGGCCCGATCGGAGACGTGCAGGTGACGGTAAAGCTTGCATCTTTTACGCGAGATTCCTTTGGGGAGAGGTGAGAGGATGATGGTAGCCCGGATAGGATTGACCTTTCGACGATATCCGGCGAGGTTCGGGTCTCCCGAGATATGGCTGCGACCACGGTGGCTATGGATGCTTTCATTCTGCGTATTCTCTATTTTTGGCGAGTCCGTGGGGATGCCATATCTTGGACATGGTCGGAGGCTGCCAGGGGCTGGGAAGGATATTGTCCATTGGTTTTGGGAGGAGCATTTCATGGTAGGATTGATAGGATGGCTCGGAGACCGTTTCATGGTCAGGAGTCGGCTATGCGACTTTGTGGCTGCGGGGAGAGGCTCGGGCTTTGGGGGCTTCTGGATTCCGAGTGCCCTTGGGTGATTTCTCGGAGAGGTGCGGGCAACGAGGGGGTGGGCCCAGGGCGATGATGGCCTAGGCTATCCACTTCGGACATCAGTTGGTGGATACCACGCTTGGAGGTTGCGGGCCCGAGAGGATATTTCGGGAGTCTTATCTTTGTGAGGGTTCGAGTTACTGCTGGTCATCCTTACATACCATTTTGCTTGGTATCCCGGGCGGTTTGGGGCTTACGAGGCCATTGAGTGATTTGGAGACATCCGGACCATGGAGGTGGTGTCATTGGACATGAGAAGATCCGGCCCGACTTCTCTTTCTTCTCGAGGGCTTGGACACATCTTGCTTTCCCACCGGGGCTATCTTCGGGAGCGGGAAGAGCACCATCTTGACCCACTGGCTGTCTACTTGGAGGCGAGTATGAGAGGGAGATGGGAGCGACTCGGGTTATCTTGGAGGATAGACGTCGAGCTTTATTGGGAGGCGGCGCGGCTCGAGTAGGACTACGAGGGGGCGAGGCTAAGGCGAGTTGCCATAACCAATCGGGTGACTTGGTCGGGGATATGGAGGCTCGGTACAGAGATTGTCGAGGTCGCTCCTTTGGCCCGAGGCTCGGGAGAGGAGATGCGGACTCGTGCTCGGATAGAGAGGCACTCATTGACACGAGGTTGGTAGAGGCTCCGGTGAGGATACCGGAGGTCGGGATGAGGGATCTGGGCATTATTGAGAAGAAAGGAAGAAGACTCGACGAGGCCGAGGAAAAGGGAAGAAGGCGAAGAAGACTCGGCGAATGACGGCCAAGTCTTTTCTCAAGATCCTCTTATTGCCATTTGCAAACACATTAGTTTATTTAGGCATTTTATTGTATTTTAGATCTTTTTAGCGAGGTTAGCGAGAGTTAAGAGGTAGGCAGGTGCTTGAACTCATCAAGAAGTTTTTAACTTGTAATGAACAAGAAATATTATTTTAAAAATTAATCAAGACACATTTCATGGAAATTCAAATGTCTTTATTGATTGGGACCCGTTTTATGAAGCGAAATACCACTTTACTATTTTTTAGGACGCACTTCATGGAAGCTTGATTGTCCCTTTTATTGTTTAGGACACATTTCATGGAAACTTAATCGTCCTTTTTATTGTTTAGACCGAACCATATATGGTGCCTACGTTCCCCTTTTACAAGAAAGGCTAAGGGGCTCAGTGCACGTAGTTCATTACGGTGAACTAATTTTTTTATGTGCAGCCATGTCTTTTGCCTAGGCGCCCTTTTTGGGGTCTTCGACCTATTGGGCATTACTCTTTTGCACTTTTTTCTTTTTTTTTATATATATTTTTTATGTGCGGCCCTGTCTTTTGCCTAGGCGCCCTTTTTGGGGTCTTCACGGCCTAGCTGGGCATTACTCTTTTTGCACCTTTTTTTTTTTTTTTTTTTCTTTTTTTTTATTTTTATCGAGACAGCTAGTATCTTCGGAGTTTATCACCATTGGCCCGGGTGGACAAAGGGATTGCCATCCAAAGTCTGCCAGAAGCTTCATTGCTCCTCCTTGACGGTATTTTTACGCACCACATAAGGGCCGATCCAGACGCAAGGTTTCCCATTTTCCCGGGGGTTGTCTACGGTAGGGGGCTTTGCTTTCGGCACCAAGTCGCCACTCTTTGATGTCTCGGCCTTGACAGCTTTTTATCCAAACGTCTACGGCCCATTCGCCTGCTGGTAGGCTCGGGGTGTGTTCCATGGCTTTTAGCCTTCTCTCGTCAGCGAGGGCTAATGTCATCATGCCGCATTAGCATAACCCATTTCCACTTCATTGTAACATTTTTCCGGGAGGACCCTTAATGGCGGGATTTCCAACTCGGCTGGTAACGCCCATTGCACTTCACATCCGTAAGATTAGAGGCAAAAAAGGAGTTTCTCACAATGTGGTTGGAAACAAGTAAATGGCATTTTCTACCCGAAGTGCTTTCTTCTCTTGAGCAAGCATAGCCCACGCTATGCTTGCTCGTGTACGTGACCCAGGTTAGATAAGAAGCTTACGAGGCTCCATTATGTGGGGAGCGCGTAGAGTAGAGGGGATGCACTAAGTATGCCTTGATGCGGTCGAGGCATCTTGGCATTCTTCGGTCCATTACGTGTCTTCACGCATTATTCTTCGCTTCTGCGGAGAGAAACGAAGATGGGCTCGCGCGTAGTGGTGGCCGATTGAATAGCTTGGTGAACCGGCGTGTACGCAATTTTCCAGCATGAAGCTTTTGACTTACGTGCAGGTTTGGGGTGGCCTACATATCCGTGATTGCTTTGATTCGACTTCAGTATACCTAGCTCCGCAGTGACCGTATGCTGCCCAGGCACTTTTCCCCTTGTCACTCGAGAAGGTGCATTTGGCGGGGTTTAGTCTCGTGGAATCTTTGTCTCGGCCTCCTGCTCAAAGAAATTTTCGTAGGTCGGCAAAGTGCGCCCACCTCTGCTCCTTTGGAGTGGATTATCATGTCGTCTACGTAGACCTCAATCTCCTTGTGGATCATGTCTCATGAAAAAGCGCGAGTGTTGCCACTCAGTGAAAGCCTTCCCCAGGCATTGCTTGAGCACAGAATGGCATTGCGTATAATAGCATGTAGGTGGGGTCCCAGCGGTGTAGTGAAGGCGTGAAGGCATGCTTTTCTTGGTGCTTCCTCGGCCATGCTTGATCCCAGTTGTAGCTGCCAAGGAAAAAGCCATCGGCAAGGGTGTTTGACTTCGTAGTTGGCGGTGGAGGGGTCCACGAGAGATGTGTCTATGTTTGGCGAGAGGGTAGTCGTCTTTGGGGGCGGCCTTGTTCGAATCTCGGAAATCCACCTGGCCCGCGGCCTTTAGCCCTTTATTAGCCTTGAGTTACGGAGTCACGTGTTTGGACAACCATGTAGCGGGTATTCTTGACTACGATGAATCCTACCCACATGTTGCTTCTCAATTTCTTCTTTTGACTGTGGAGGACCATTCGGCCAGATCTTTCTCGGTTACGCTTTACGGCTTGCAGCATACGGCAGTACTAGAGGGATTAAATTGCTCTACTGCTCCGACATCTGTCCCAGCCCTAGGCATATCTTTGTATGACCATGCAGAACACGTCGAGCGTATTCTACGAGCGGCTGCGATCAATCTGTCACCTTTCGACCCCACGGAAGAAGCTTCCAATCGTGTCTCTTTAGGATTCCTCGAAATAGTACCCCGAGTTCACGACATCCAAAACCTCCTCGGCGGCTTAGGGCCCGGTTTTCCTCTTTTTAGAAACTTGCTTAAGATTTCTTTTAATGTATTCGTTTAGTGTGTTTGCATCTTGTTGAAATGATTCATTATTAGCTTGCTTGTTAAGTTTTGAGTTAATTTATCATTTGTTAAGTTAGGCTGATAAGAGAGGATAATCGAAAGATTTGTCATTTCGATTCAAGATGGGGAAAAGATGACATTTGATCCCATTATTCATAATCCTCGGGCGTAGAGGCCGGATGACTACGAGGGCCAGGTCGAAGATTCTGGCTCAGCTTGAATAGACAACGAGGTGCGACACGACCGGGTTGAGGAGGACGGGAGCTGTACCAAATCCGGCAATCCAAACTCAGTGATCATTTCTTTGTCGGCTTCGGCCTTACGGCCACAAGATGTCTCCCAAATTCTTCAATGGCATTTTAAATGTCTTAGTCACCAAAGTGCGAGGATCGAAAATAACTTTCACCATCGTCTCCAATAGCAGCAGCTATATATACGGCGAAGTCAATCAAGTCATTTGTGCTTCTTCGTCAAACAACTCTTACGAAACCCACATTTATTTTGTCTTCACTTGGCGGCTTCTATCAACTGATCTTTGGAAGAGCTAACTCAAGGCGGAGGGAATCCATTGTCCCAGATCTTGACCTTTTGACAGCTGGCAGGATTTCCTTTGAAGACGTACTCATTACGAGCAGTAGTGGTAGCCCAGGATATCGGCAAATCCCAAAAAAGGAACATTCTTGGGGGATTAGTTTGGCTTTCCCTAACTTTCTGCGGTTCTCTAGAAGGGTTTTACGCAGGAGATGCAGCGTCACTTTAAATCATATTGTGTCCTCCTTTTATAAAGTAATGGTCGAGACAGAGGTAGTGGCCCTTCCTTTTCTTGCCTTTAGCTTTTTTAAGGCATCAGGGTTCGGTTTTGTACCCCATATAGTAAGTACCTGCTCCTTCACATCAATGATGGTGTTACGACCTTGAAGTCTTACACCCAATCAATCCGGAGAAGATGCTCATTTTTATACGTCATCCTCATGGCCGGGAGGGATTTTATCGAAGTAGTGGTAGGTCGGTGCAGGCTGCCTTGGAAGAAGCTACGGAGAATCCGATCAATGCTAACCCTTCATCATGCTTGCTTCCTCTCAATGTCCCATGTCTTGGTTTCCTCTTATGACACTTGTCCCCATGGTGATAGTTCCATCGCTCGTGAGGTGACTTTGATTGCAAAGTAGGCTACCCCATTTCTGCGAAGTGGATCGAGGCCGCGGCGGTAAATGAAATCGGAATGTCAATAACTTGAAAATCAACATCCATGACCTTTTTCCGAACCACGTCTTGAGAGTGGCGATCCCAAGCGATCGTGCGGTGGAGTCGTAGGCCTTAATAGTCTGACTAGAAGGCTTCAAGTCACGGTGGTGGCTTCAAATCCAATAAATCCATCATCTTAAATTGGCAAGACATTCATTACGATCAACTAGTACTCGTGGCAATGGCTACGCTCTTCTGCTTGAAGCTTTGGCGTGATGTAAGAGGATTCGTTGTGACTAGCCCCATACTTTGGCGGGTCAGTCGGTGAAAGGTAATGATATTTCCATAGTGGATATTTCCAATCATTTGGGCGGCCTCATCGGGGGTGACATCTATGGGCACACCTGGTCTTGGCAAACTTTCTTCTAGTTTGACTTATGAGGGTATGAAGAGGTTGACCTTCTGTAAGGAGATATTGGCTTGGGTGCACTTCAAGCGGAGTTAGGGCTGGATCCTCCTCGATCGGAAGTCGGGCTTTTACCTTCTAGCTTATAAGGTCTTTTAGGTCTTTGGTTAAGACGGCATTCCTTTTGTCACCCTTAGAACTCAATACTCATCTGTCGAGTCATCACATAGACGTTGGATTTTCCTTGGTTAAATCATTCCTCTTCACGGAGGATTACATCAATTCTTTCAAAGTCGGGCGGATTCTTGCGGCGTATGGCCAATTCTGGCGATTGATCGAGCCTCGGAAGCATAGGCGGCTTCCGAATCTGGTCCCGAGTTAGGCCTTTTGACCTTTTCATATTCTCAGTTTAAAGCTTTCACGGTCTCATTCAAACTTTTCAAAGTCGGCATGCAACAAGAATTATCACTTAGGATTTTGGAGCTTGGCAAATGGCTTTCTCATCCGTCCTAGCTTCTTTAGCATGAGTAGGATCACATTCATCAAAGCATGTCTTTTCTTTCCACAGGAATTGACGGCATTTTGGACATGGCTAAACACTTACACGAAATGGGAAATTCCATCGTCAATAAGATTCTGCGAGAGTCAAACCTCATGGCGGTTCCTTTTCCTTACCGTCGAGATGATTTTGGCTTTAAACCACCGGGCTAACATCTCTATTATCTCTTCGCCTTCGGCGTAATGTACATGGAGTCACTACGGTGGCTCTGCAGTGGGAACTTTCTTGGTCTTATGACCAAATGAGAGGCGGGTCGGGATACTTGACGCCATATGAGGGGTATCTCGAGACTCTTCCTCGGGCTTAGGGATTACCGGGAAGACATCATTATCATCGTAGGACATAAAGGGGCCCAGGGTCAGCCTCTAAACTCGAGACTCTTTCAAGGCATCCATACATCTGTTCTTCGGACCAAGTTTGGGGAGTGACTACTAACTGCTTGTGATAGAGTCTACCCTTCTGATGAGAGTTTGGCTTTCCCGGCGACACTTACATGTTCTAGATCGGTGGGAGGACCCGCTTTTTGGCTAAGCTTCGATCAAGTTTCTCCGTTCCCTGAGTCCTTGTACGGAGTATTGAACTACAGGATATGGGACTCATCTGCCTTACATTCTTCTCACAGGAGCCTTTGCATAAGAGCTGCGACACTCTGCTTTAGTGATTTCGCCCTGTTCCCAGTGCTTGCCTCATCTTGCCCTTCGGGTTTCCCGTTGGCTCGAGTCCATTCCTGCTCTTTTGGCTTGTCATCGCATCATGTAAATCGCCCATTCTATTCTCATTCCCGGTGACTCTTATTTGTAGCTATCGAGAGTAGGCAAATTCCTGGCGTTGACAAAATTGGAAAGGTCAAGCGCAGGAATCCAAGGTAGGGGAAATTTGCGCTCTTTGAAAAGGAGGAAAAGGGTCCGTGGAGGATTTAGAGAAGCGAGGAGTGTCGGGACCCACACTTGGGGTATTGGATAAGGCCCGAAAGGGCGAGTCTTTGGTAATGGGTTATATATGAAGATGGGGAGGGCATTGGTTATAGGCTAGCTCTTCTTCCCTAGTCATCCCGGTTACCCGAAAGCCCATGCCTTGTTTTGTCAAATCGGTCATTCGGCTCTCAGAGCCCGATGGCGAGATTACGCGAGCGTGCGAGGATCTCGCGCTAACAAGTCGGCTTGACCGGTGTTCTCACCCACTTCTTTCTCATTGCGGAAAGGGATAGGAAAGGTTTAGACTCGGGGTAGGTGTTTAGGGCGAAGGCTCGAGCCCGATATGCAAATTAGAATCTTCAAGTTTACTTAAACAGTGTCTTTTATTAATATCTATTTGGTTGGAAAAGGGGTTACGCCCTTCTTTTTCACAACTACTCTAGATCCTGGATCGAGTGGGTTTAAGTCACTACGTCTACATAAGCCCCTCGTATTCCACACGTATTTCGACCTCCCGGGGTGGGCCGGCCGGCGGGTCTATAGGCACGCGGATCTTGTCTTGGCCAAGTAAGAAACGCTCCTATCGGGTCTAGCGGGTCATAGGACCTTTCAACGCACGAAGCGATGCGGATTATAGTCAAGGCAATCTGTGAAAGTCTCGTCTCTTTGCCTCGAGCGGATCTTTGACGAGTTTCGCTTGAGCGAATGACGGTTTTGACTTTCGGTAATGTCGAGAATATAATAGGCATGGGTCGGGCGGCAAAAGCCGGATGACACGGTGTCACATTGAACTTCGTTGCATACGCAGTGCGTGAATCGGAATCGAAGTCAATGCCGGTCAAGATCTTGCCAATTTTCCTTGTCGGAATTTTGGCGAGCTTCGCTTGAGCGAAAGATCTTTTATTTTGGCAAAGACTTGGTCTTGACTCTTACGCGTCGATGCGGGTCAAGGTCAATAGTCGATGTCGGAGTCAAGATCACCGATTTTTCCTTGTCGGAATTTCGGCGAAATTTCGCTTGAACAAGCGAAAATCTTGGTTTCCGTTATGAGCTAAGGCTTGACCTTTACGTGGGTATGCGGCGGGCTATATGACACGGACTAGACCAAAAACCAACCAAAAGTTACGGATTTTTGAAACGTGTGACACGGACTGTGCATTGGTCGACAGCTTGGTGCCAGTAGGGAGGTTGGGATGATTCCGTGCGCGCCAGGAGCATCGTAAGTGTCCCGATGGATGTGCGAGTGAACCACCCTCGGGTTTGAGGACGTGCGTGCAAAAGTGTACGAGGATATATCAGGTGCGCGTAGTGTGCGGTCTCTAAAATTGTTCCTTTTGAGTTAAAACAGAGATTTTCATAAATGTGTTTTAAAGGAATGATTTTCGGGACGGGGAAAATACGGCACGTAAGCACGTAAATTTTAAGGAGCCCCGGTCGAGTCATGGTGAATAGCCCCAAGCTGCTAAAGTTTGCCGCAGATTAACCATGATTTTCCTGGTGGAATTGCCGGCGAGGTCGTATGGTCGAGAATCCCATGAGGATTGGCCGTACGGCTTGCATGGATCAATTTTCAGGTTCCACTCCTTTGCTATTTTTCGGGTTGTTTCCGTTCAAAGTATGCGCGAGATTCCAAGATGCAAATGATGCAATGCATGGTAAAAGAAAGCAAGCACGATTAATGAAATCGGCGATGGGAGTCTAACCGGCTCAAAGGGAAAAGCTTTTTGTATTTTTTTTTCAAAAAATTTTTTTTTTAAAAAGGGAATCTTGGTGCGTGGGATTGTTAAACCACCTTGTTATCCCAAGCCCGGGTTAGGGAGCGATACAAGAAGGGTAAGTGGGGTCCACCTATATACCAAGTATCGACTTTTGTTTTGAAAATAAAGCTTTTCTCCTTTGGGATGATCCCAATGAGTCGCATGGCTGTGAATGTGTGCCCAAAATTTTGTTTCATTAGAATTCACGCGAGTTTGAAGACATCCGAGTTATTTGAAAAACGGAGTCGCCACGCCATTTTGATTACCTCAAAACTTTGAAAAAAAGGTTTTATGGGTTCGGAGGTTAAGTTACCCCTTGGGAAGAACGTTTGGCGTTCACCCAAAGTGCCTTGCCGGAGCAAGTCTCCCTAGATTTCATTAATCGTGTTTGCTTGCGTGCTTTCTTTGTGTGCATGTGTTTGAAAATAAGGGGGGGAATGTCCCAAGTTATCTTCCGGACGTACAAACCATTTGTTGGTTGTCGCTCGGGATTCCTTGGAATTTATGTATTTGGGATTATGATCCCGCACTCATCTTGTGACTTGTGATCATCGCATTTTAACCTCGGGACCCTCGGGACTTGCGTGATCGAGAGAATGTCTCTCTTTTTGGTCAAAGATGAGGTCTTTTAGAAAAGGAGGGTCCTTAGCCCATCAATCCTACGCTTTAAGACGGTCGGTCGAGCTCGTATAGAGGCTTCATTACTCATTCTTAAGCGATAATCGGAGATATAGGGTTCAAGGTTACCACTTTTCCTAAAGAAATCATGAACCTTTAATGGAAGGAACGATGCAAAGATGAGAACTTTTACACCGGTCCGTTCAAGGTTGGGGAAAGGGGAATGCATGATAAAAAAAATGACTCTTTAATGAAAAGATGACATTTTTAGGTTGCAAATGATGCTTTTGATTTGAAGGAATGATCTTTATGCAAATGATGTATAAAAGATTTGATTTTTATGCAAATGATGCATTGAAAGAGGGGTTTTGATGCAAAGGATGCATTTTTATTGAAAAAGGTTTGATCTTTGTATGCAAATGATGCATAAAGATGACATTTTTATTGAAAAATAGGGATTTTAGGTGCAAAGGATGCACCTTTATGAAAAAGACTACATTTTTATGACAAATGAGGTCTTAATGCATGCAAAGGGGAAAGGGGGTGATAAAGATATGATCTTTATGAATAAATGCCAAGTCCCAAGCAAGATATATGAATGCAATGAGCAAGTATATCAATTAAAATGCAAGGTTAGGGCGTGCGAGGTTACCAATCGTTTGCTTCTTCGGACGGAGCTAGGAGGAGAGGTTCTTCTTGGGTCTTGAGGAGGAGGGAGATGGCTTCTTGAGCTTCTTCTTCACCTTCTTGGACTTCCAGCTGACTCCTTGGGGATCTTCTTCGTATTATGAGAGTATTATGCTTCTTGTTGATGATTAAAATGGGTAGAGGAGGGCTCTATTTATAGGCAGTCTGGATAAGGCTAATGAAGCCGTGCGGCTGCAGGCTCTTTGCAAATGAGGCCGTGCGGGCTTATCCATTGTGACTCAGCATTCTAGAACCATGCAAGGTGGCATCATTCTAGGAGCTTCTCCCTAATTAAAACGTGTTTCTTAATTAGGAAGGATTCCCTTCGGCCTTTATTTAATTAAAAACGGTTCGAATGTTTAGGAGCATTTGGGAAAGATCTGAGGGAATTACCGGAAAACTTACCGAAATTGCCGGGAAATTTAACCGGAAGGCATGAGCCAGATTTGGGTACTTACACCCGTCCCGATGCAACGCGCATTCGGAGGTTTAAAATAATTAATTATATAAGTCGGATCGAAATAGGATATTCATTTAGTGACACTCGCTTTAAACCATATTAAAAATATTAGTTTAATTTTGAGAGTCGCCACGCCACTTTGATATAGCCCAAAGCTTTGAAAAAGGCTAAACGATTAATTGGGTTCGGGGTCAAGTTACAACGAAGAAGAAACGTTATCACTCCTATTGCCCGAAGAATCGGTCTTTCTAGCATGTGGGGTGTTGGTTGTGTGCGGTGTTTACGGGAATAGATAGAAGAAGCGGGATCATGCATAAGGAGGAGGGGAGAGAAAGAATTAATTGATGATCACACCCTAGAACCTTTGAGTTAGGCCCTCGGAAGGTGCACCAATCAACGTTCATCCTTGGGGGATTGTTGATCATGGGACAATTATAACTAAGGTGGAAGGAAAGAAATAGTTCCTAGATCCATTGGGTTTCTTAGGGCGAAACCTTAGATCATCCTCGGCTATTACATATTTAAATATATTAAAACAACCCTAAATCTAGCATATATGACATAAGCAAGAAATAAAGTAATTAAAATACTAAGCATGCAAATAATAAATCTAGCATAATAATAAAGACGATAATAATAAAGACGGAAAAATAAACAGAAGACTTACCTAATGATGGCAAGGCTTTTGGATTGAATCTATGAAGATTCGAAGAGAGTAGGAAGAACTGCGGGTAAAACAAGTGTAGTCTCGTTTCTTCCGAGTGAATTGTGTGTTGAGAAAATATTTAGACTTAGAAAACTCGAGTTTAGTCTCAAGTTTTCTATGGAGGAAACCTCAAGTTTTGTCTTGAGTTTTCCGTAGAATCATTCTGTGTTCAAAGTGTGAGGCGGAGTGGGGTTTATATAGTGAAAGGAATTGGGGAGGAACGGTTACGAAAGTGATGTGGGAAAACTGAAAGGGTCGATCGGCCTTAAAAATAAGATTCGATCGGCACAAAAATAAAGGGTCGATCGGCCTTAAAATAAGGTCCGATCGGCACTTAAATTAAGGTTCGATCGGCACTTAAATTAAGTTACAGCGGGCGATAAATGGTCGATCGGCCAAGTTTGGGCTTAGGGTCGATCGGCACAAATTTGGCCCAATCATGCTTTGGCCCAATCAGCCGGCAACTGGCCTTCACCTTGGCCCCAAATGCTTTCTCCTTGGCTGGCCCTCCTTGTGAAAAATGGCCTAGAAGAAGCTCGGCCACTTCCTAAACCTTGGCCACATGAAAATGATTTTGTGTCATTTCTTATCCGTTTCGTCTCGCGATTTTCTCGTTGCATTTTGGCCACTATAATGACTTCTTTTGCACTTCGCTCTTTAGGATTTTATCTTTCATTTAATCCCAGGAATTTTTATATATCAAATTCGTCCAAAATTTCCATATTTCCCATTTAGTCCCTGAATTTTCCATAAATTCCAATTTGGTCCAAAAAGCTTCCAAGTGCCAATTTAGTCCCAAATTTTCCCGAATTGCGCTTCAGTCCCTGTACTCATTAAAACACTTTTTTCGGACCGGGTACTAACAGTAGCCCCTCGGCGACGCTTCTTGTAAGACAAGTGGGGTCGACGATAAAAGAATAGGATCCGTCCTGAAAAAGGGATTTCGAGGAGGTAAGGAAAGTGACCTTGTGGATGTGAGGTTTTTGGACTTGGTGAGTCGCAAGGATGACCGGGTAGGTCAAGTGGCTGGAATCACGTCGGGCTACCTACGTATCCCAAGAGGAATCAAGCCAAGTCGTAGTTCGAAAAAGTGGGCGTTTAGTACCCGAGAGTGGCGGACGTGCGGCGTCTCAAGCAGATGCGATTTGTGGCAAGGTTTTGGGGATCGAATCTAAGGGCGATTCGAATAATATTGAGAGATGTACGGAAAGGAGAATCAAGTATAGTCATGCCTTCTCCGTGGGAAAATATGTTGTGTGTGGAAAGGAAATTCAAGTATAGTCTTGATTTTCCCCTTTGAAAATTGTGTGTGATTGAACAAATCAAGTGTAGTCTTGATTTCTCCGTGTGAAGACATGTTGTGAGATAATGTGTGGAAAGGAAATTCAAGTATAGTCTTGATTTTCCCCTTGAAAATTGTGTGTGATGGAACAAATCAAGTGTAGTCTTGATTTCTCCGTGTGAAGATATGTTGTGAGATAATGTGTGGAAAGGAAATTCAAGTATAGTCTTGATTTTCCCCTTGAAAATTGTGTGTGATGGAACAAATCAAGTGTAGTCTTGATTTCTCCGTGTGAAAATATGTTGTGGAAAGGAAATTCAAGTATAGTCTTGATTTTCCCCTTGAAAATTGTGTGTGATGGAACAAATCAAGTGTAGTCTTGATTTCTCCGTGTGTTGTGCAAATAAACCAAGTTTAGTCTTGATTCGCGTACTGAGAGAAAGTGTATGGGGCAATGTGGGAAAAAAGCGTGTGGGAATCAAAAGCCAAATATTTATTGTCAGGGAGTCACCAAAGATTTGTACGGGAGTTACCCAAAGATTTGACTGTCCGGGGAGTCACCCAAAGATTGGATAATTTTGACTTCTGAAATGCGGGACGGACCCTTTGAAGGTACGGGACGGACCATTTGAAGATGCGGGACGGACCCTTGAAATGGAGGATAGACCTCTAAAATGCGGGACGGACCCTTTTGAAGGTGCGGGACGGACCCTTTGAAGATGCGGGACGGACCCTTTGAAAGTACGGGACGGACCCTTTGAAGATGCGGGACGGACCCTTGAAATGGAGGATAGACCTCTGAAATGCGGGACGGACCCTTTGAAGATGTGGGACGGACCCTTGAAATGGAGGATAGACCTCTGAAATGCGGGACGGACCCTTTGAAGATGTGGGACGGACCCTTGAAATGGAGGATAGACCTCTGAAATGCGGGACGGACCCTTTGAAGATGCGGGACGGACCCTTGAAATGGAGGATAGACCTCTGAAATGCGGGACGGACCCTTTGAAGATGCGGGACGGACCCTTGAAATGGAGGATAGACCTCTGAAATGCGAGACGGACCCTTTGAAGATGTGGGACGGACCCTTGAAATGGAGGATAGACCTGCGAAATGCGGGACGGACCCTTTGAAGATGCGGGACGGACCCTTTGAAAATGCGGACGGACCCTTTGAAGATGCGGGACGGACCCTTGAAATGGAGGATAGACCTACGAAATGCGGGACGGACCCTTTGAAGGTACGGGACGGACCATTTGAAGATGCGGGACGGACCCTTGAAATGGAGGATAGACCTCTGAAATGCGGGACGGACCCTTTGAAGATGTGGGACGGACCCTTGAAATGGAGGATAGACCTCTGAAATGCGGGACGGACCCTTTGAAGATGTGGGACGGACCCTTGAAATGGAGGATAGACCTGCGAAATGCGGGACGGACCCTTTGAAGATGCGGGACGGACCCTTGAAATGGAGGATAGACCTGCGAAATGCGGGACGGACCCTTTGAAGATGCGGGACGGACCCTTGAAATGGAGGATAGACCTCGAAATGCGGGACGGACCCTTTGAAGATGCGGGACGGACCCTTGAAATGGAGGATAGACCTCTGAAATGCGGGACGGACCCTTTGAAGATGCGGGACGGACCCTTGAGACGGACCCTTGAAATGGAGGATAGACCTCTGAAATGCGGGACGGACCCTTTGAGATGCGGGAAGCGCAGGCCGAAAGGACTCTTTGAAGATGCGGGACGGACCCTTGAAATGGAGGATAGACCTCTGAAATGCGGGACGGACCCTTTGAAGATGCGGGACGGACCCTTGAAATGGAGGATAGACCTCTAAAATGCGGGAAAGCTGTAGGCGCAAAGGACTTAGGCTCTTGTTTGCGATGAAGAAGAATAGTTGTGTGAATTGATTGGGGTTATTATGGCTTCCCGAGCCGAAGAATCAAGCGATTAAAAGATTGGGATGATCATTCTTAAGGCTAGGGTTTTAGAGAGATATTTGTCACCTAGACATGAGGCTAGGGTTTAGAGAGGTATTTGTCACCTAGGCTTGAGGCTAGGGTTTAGAAAGGTATTTGTCACCTAGGCTTGAGGCTAGGGTTTAGAAGGGTATTTATCACCTAGGCTTAAGGCTAGGGTTTAGGGAGGCTTTTTGTCACCTAGGTTAGAGGCTAGGGTTTAGAAAGGTATTTGTCACCTAGGCTTGAGGCTAGGATTTAGAGAGGAGATTTGTCACCTAGGCTTGAGGCTAGGGTTTAGAAATGTATTTGTTACCTAGGCTTGGAGCTAGGGTTTTACATTTGTGGTAAGTCTGAACAAGGCAGTTTGAGCAGAAAGGTTATGGTTTAAACTAGGCGAGGCCGAGAAGATGGGATTAGGTAAGTTTGATGTCCAGAGATGAGGACCGAGTCATCTTGAGAGAGAGGCGTCTTTGATAGACTTGAAGGGTTTGAAAATTTGTGGAGACCAAAGAGTGATTTTGTAAACAAGGTGCCAAAGAGGATAGCATTTTGAAAGCATGTTATTTTGATAAGGAGGCCTTATGATCCATTATATTTCTAACTGACTCAAAGAGTTTGCCACATGCTGATCTTGATGACAAGGGATGCCCTTCTTGCTAGACATGACTTCGTCGGAGCCTCGATTAGAGCCCTTTAGCCTTTTCTGAAGAACCACATAGTCGACCCATTTTTGTTGAGGAGCCTTGTTTGATGAAGTGACCTTGGCGAAGCCCCGATCGATAATGCAAAGCAAACCTGAAGGAATGGCGAAGCCCAGTTGATGATGCAAAGCAAGCACGAAGGGAATGGCGAAGCCCCGATTGATGATGCAAAGCAAGCCTGAAGGAATACGGTAAAGAGAGCTGAAAACGGCTTAGCAAAAGCCCGGCTTGGAGAGATTCAATGCATCCCTATTTGCAGACAGAGTCATCTTGCGGCCACGGGGGCGACCCCTCGTTTCGAACAATGGTCAATCAGTCGTTGGACAAGACTCGGAAATGTATATGTGCAGGGGCACATTTTTCGAAGGTGGGAATGGATTCGTGTATGACACTCTCGCTTTTTGGGTCTGACTCTTTTGGGAGAGTATAAGCATCACAAGGTGTGGAAAAGTGTATGGAAGCCTGGCAGACGAAAGACGAGTGTTTGGCTCTATTTTCCTATGATGTAGAAAAAGAAGACTTGTCGAGACATTTGAAGAATTTATTTCATTGAGAATTACATCTTGATTGCTCGTGAATGGACCTCAGCGATTGGTTTATCAAATTCCAATTATATGAGTAAACAAATATATTGTTTCGATTAGAAGGCTGGAATTGGGCTTGTCTTTAGAAGGAGTGGGATGTTCCGTTGTTGCTTCTTGCTCTGAGTACATTCGGTGATAATCGTGGTGCGGGCTGCCATTGCATTGGTCTCGCTTCATGGAAAGAATGAAAAATAGAAAAAAGCTGGAGTGGAAGAAACAAGGCGGAGTGGAAGAAACAAGGCTGGAGCGGAAGAAAAGCGGGATTTGGCCGAATTTGGTGATTATAGCCCCTTCTATTTTTACGTCTTTCAATTCAAGATTCGTTGCTCCTTTGTTCTCACAAGCCGAGGGGAGTAGTCCCTGGCACGCGTCTCCCTGCTTTTACTGGAGTGCCGCTGAGAGGCACGGATGCGAAGCCCCAGTGAGACTTTTTGCAGACAGTGCTTGAAGAGTCGAATAAACGAATTTCAAGAATAGGACGAGTTCCCAAACTTGGCGAGAGTATGCAATATGCTCACATAGTATAACAAGTGACTCAGAATGAGAATGCCATCCGGTAGTGGTTGTAGCCGGGCTTTGGATTGCGATCGATCATTAGGTGATGATGACCTCTTAAAGTGAGAGGTCGGCTGGGCCTTTTGCTGAGTGTTTGGGATTTCTAAGGTGAAGGGATTTTCTTGTTGTTGCCTCTTCAGGACCTCTAAGAGTGAGGTTAACTTTGATTTTGGCAAGGTCAAGGGTGGTGATGGAATCCTCTAAAAGTGAGAGGATGGACTTTGGAATGGGTTTATGGGATTTGTCCAAGAGGGAATCTTTGTTGCTTCTTCTCGCGAGTTTGTTGTGATTTCAGCAGGTAACTTGATAGGACCTTCACTCGTTGTCTCATTTTCGTAACCTTTGAGATGGGAGGTTCACTTCGGAGTGATGGAGTTTTTTTTTTTTTTTTTTTCAAACACCCTCCTTCGGATTTGTTTGCTCGCGATAGCCCCTAGCGTATGCTTTAGGAGGCGTTTGCCTTTTCCTTCTTGGGCTTGGAGGTGGTCCCTTCTTTTGTGAGTCGAGGGAGCCCCTTGTATGGGCTTCTTCCTTAGGGTTTCAAAACTTGTCGATCTTGAAATGAAGGGGTATTATTTAGTGAGGGTAAGGTTATGGCTTCCTATGGTGAAAGGTTTAAGCTTCAATCGCTACCGGATAGCATTCTCAAAAGAGTATTTAAAATAAATGCAAACTCAATTAACCGACTTATTAAGTAAGGCAGAATATATTCGGACCATAAGAAAGATATGTGAGCATATTCAATGAAAGCTTATCGATCGAATGGAAAATCAGAGGAGACGAGATTGGGGGTTGGTGAGCCCCAAGTTGATATTCATGCAGCACTTGTGAAGGATAGGAACAACTCCTTGCATTTTCTTTAAATTGCAGTGGCGTGAGCAGCTATTTTCTGATGATGAGCAACAACGGTCTTTGTGCTTGTCTTGATCATATGGAAAGGAGGTCAAGCGGGGGAGAGTGTATTTGGGGAAGTGTATGTTTGAGAAGGTATAACGGGTATGTACAAGGAGTGTGTGAAAAGTATATGGTGGAGTATGGAGAGAGTGTGTGAGAGAAGGGTGTATAGGGATGGTGTATATGAAGAAGGAACGGTGAGTTGTTTACTCCAATCAAAGCATTCATTCATTGTTTACTTTATTAGCCGGTGAGTTTATCAGTGAGATTAGCAACCAAGTGATAATTATAAATAAAACAATCTTCTTGAAAGTAATGCGAGATTATGTCTCAAGTCTAGAGAGAAAAGAAAGAAAGACCTTTTTTTATTGTTGAAGTAACTAGTTCAAAGTGGACATTACATATCAATGCCCAAAATGGACATAAGAAAGACATACTAGAACCTACAAGACTGAATGAATCTAAATCTTCCCTTGGAGGGCGAGGGTTTCTTCATCAATGAGGCCTTGGGTCTTCCCTTGGTTGATCAATCTTTGAATTGAGCGTTTCAGTTGCACACATTTGTCAGTGGTATGCCCAGCGTACTTATGGTATCTGCAAAACTTGGATGTATCTAAGTCTTCCTTTGGGTTAATAGGCTTGTAGTTCTCGAGCGGCTCGATCAAATTCTTTCCCACCAAAATGTCGAAGAACTCACCCACAGGCATTCCTAAGTCATCAAAATGTTCCTTGTTGATCTTCTTCTCGGGTATTGGTGCCTTTCGTTGGTTGGTGGCCACAGCAGGCATCCTGAATGAGACATTCTGATGTGTTGGACCATAAGTGGGACCATAAGCATAGGGACTCTGGAATTGCACAGGAGGAGGATCTCTTCTCAAGCACTCGTGAATGCAAGACAAATGGTATTGCTCAATTTCATGCATGTCTTTGAGGAGGTTGATCACTCCCAACCTCATGTTTGAGACTTCTTTGAGGGCTTCAATGCTTTTCTCCAGAGACATGATATGGAATTCTGTAAGAACATATGGCGGAGTCAAGCCAATGAGTTGAATTAGATTCATAATTAATCTTAAGGCATCCTTGAGAAAATATTTGACCTCCACAATTTTGAGTTTGACCGGGCTGAAGTTGCCTACGTAACCCTTACCATTTAAGATACGAGTCTCAGGTCACCGTAGTTCGAGGGGGCCCCGATTGAGGATACAACCAGGGTTAAGTTTAAAGAAAGAGAGAGGATGAATGTAAAAGAGTCCGTTTGGTGAAAAAAAGAGAGGAAGATGACTCGATCCTTGGTCAAATATAAGTGAGGGTGATCTAGACGAGCTAATCGGACTTGGTAAGTTGGCTTAGGTAGGCCCTAGATGGTGGTTTGATCTATATGGGTCGAGAGAGGTTTGATCTAGGTGGGTCTTTGGCTGAAGGGTGCTAGAGATAAAGGATCTAAACTATGGATGGTTTTAAGGTTAAGGGAGCAAACTGCGGATGGTTCAAGAGATAAGAGGTAGAACTTTGAAGGGTCCTAACTTGAAGGATGTAGACCGTGGGTGGTCAAAGGTAGAGGAATGGACCATGGATGGTCTAAGAGACGAGGGGTGGACCTCGAAGAGTCTCAGGTGGAAAGGTGGACCTTTTAATGGTCCTAGATAGAGAGAGTGGACCTCGAAAGGTCTTAAATTGAGGAGTGGACCTTGAAGGATTCCAAGAGAAGAAGAGCGGACCTTGAACGGTCCAAGATATGAGGAGTGTGGACCTTGAAGGGTCCAAGAGATGAGGAGTGGACCTTAAAGGGTCCAAGAGAAGAGGAGTGGACCTTAAAGGGTCCAAGAGAAGAGGAGTGGACCTTAAAGGGTCCAAGAGAAGAGGAGTGAACCTTGAAGGGTCCAAGAGAAGAAGAGCGGACCTTGAACGGTCCAAGATATGAGGAGCGGACCTTGAACGGCCCAAGATATGAGGAGTGGACCTTGAACGGTCCAAGATATGAGAAGTGGACCTTGAATGGTCCAAGAGAAGAGGAGTGGACCTTGAAGGGTCCAAGAGAAGAGGAGCGGACCTTGAAGGGTCCAAGAGAAGAGGAGCGGACCTTGAACGGTCCAAGAGAAGAGGAGCGGACCTTGAACGGTCCAAGAGAAGAGGAGCGGACCTTGAACGGTCCAAGATATGAGGAGCGGACCTTAAACGGTCCAAGATATGAGGAGTGGACCTTGAACGGTCCAAGATATGAGGAGCGGACCTTAAACGGTCCAAGATAAGAGGAGTGGACCATGGATGGTCCAAGATACGAGGAGCGGACCTTGAACGGTCCAAGATAAGAGGAGTGGACCTTAAGGGGTCCAAGAGAAGAGGAGCGGACCTTGAACGGCCCAAGATATGAGGAGTGGACCTTGAATGGTCCAAGATTGGGGAGTGGACCTTGAACGGTCCAAGATATGAGGAGTGGACCATGGATGGTCCAAGATACGAGGAGCAGACCTTGAACGGTCCAAGATAAGAGGAGTGGACCTTAAGGGGTCCAAGAGAAGAGGAGCGGACCTTGAACGGCCCAAGATATGAGGAGTGGACCTTGAATGGTCCAAGATTGGGAGAGTGGACATAGTATAGGAAGAGCACCACGAAGGGTCAAAGAGTGGACCTTGAACGGTCCAAGATAGAGAGACTGGACCTAGGGCGGTCCGCAGTAGAGGGTGTGGACCTTGAAGGGTCCAAGAAGTAAAGAGCGGACCTCGGAGGGTCCTAGAAATGGAGAGTGGACCTTGAAGGGTCCAAGAAGTAAAGAGCGGACCTCGGAGGGTCCTATAAATGGAGAGTGGACCTTGAAGGGTCCAAGAAGTAAAGAGCGGGCCTCGGAGGGTCCTAGAAATGGAGAGTGGACCTCGGAGGGTCCTAGAAATGAGGAGCGTACCTCGGAGGGTCCTAGAAATGAAGAGTGGACCTCGGAGGGTCCTAGAAATGAAGAGCGGACCTCGGAGGGTCCTAGAAATGAAGAGCGGACCTCGGAGGGTCCTAGAAATAAAGAGCGGACCTCGAAGGGTCCTAGAACTGAAGAGCGGACCTCGGAGGGTCCTAGAAATGGAGAGTGGACCTTGAAGGGTCCAAGAAGTAAAGAGCGGACCTCGGGGGGTCCTAGAAATGGAGAGTGGACCTTGAAGGGTCCAAGAAGTAAAGAGCGGACCTCGGGGGGTCCTAGAAATGGAGAGTGGACCTCGGAGGGTCCTACAAATGAGGATCGGACCTCGGAGGGTCCTAGAAATGAGGACAGGACGTGGAAGGGTCCTAGAAATGAGGACCGGACCTCGGAGGGTCCTAGAGATGAGGAGCGGACCTCGGAGGGTCCTAGAAATGAGGAGCGGACCTCGGCGGGTCCTAGAAATGAGGAGCGGACCTCGGCGGGTCCTAGAAAAGAGGAGCGGACCTCGGAGGGTCCTAGAAAAGAGGAGCGGACCTCGGAGGGTCCTAGAAAAGAGGAGCGGACCTCGGAGGGTCCTAGAAATGAGGAGCGGACCTCGAAGGGTCCTAAAAATGAGGAGCGGACCTCGAAGGGTCCTAGAAATGAAGAGCGGACCTCGGAGGGTCCTAGAAATGAGGAGCGGACCTCGGAGGGTCCTAGAAATGAAGAGTGGACCTCGGAGGGTCCTAGAAATGAAGAGTGGACCTTGAAGGGTCCTAGAAATGAGGAGTGGACCTCGGAGGGTCCTAGAAATGAAGAGCGGACCTCGGAGGGTCCTAGAAATGAAGAGCGAACCTTGAAGGGTCCTAGAAATGAGGAGTGGACCTCGGAGGGTCCTAGAAATGAGAAGCGGACCTCGAGGGGTCCTAGAAATGAAGAGTGGACCTTGAAGGGTCCTAGAAATGAGGAGTGGACCTCGGAGGGTCCTAGAAATGAGGAGTGGACCTCGGAGGGTCCTAGAAATGAGGAGCGGACCTCGAGGGGTCCTAGAAATGAAGAGTGGACCTTGAAGGGTCCTAGAAATGAGGAGTGGACCTCGGAGGGTCCTAGAAATGAAGAGCGGACCTCGGAGGGTCCTAGAAATGAGGAGCGGACCTCGGAGGGTCCTAGGAATGAGGAGTGGACCTTGGAGGGTCCTAGGAATGAGGAGTGGACCTCGGAGGATCCTAAATTGAGGGATAGTTAAGCATTTTATTTACAAAAAAGCCCTCTATTTTTTACAGAACCTACACATGGTTGGAAGGGATACCCCTTTTTCGCAACTAACTAAAGATCCTAAAGTGGTGGATCCTAACGACTAACCGTCTCATATAGACATTTAATATGATATATATGGGAAGTACTACAGACCTATGATAAGACAAGATCTAGCATTCAAACTTTACATGGTACGTCCTTTAAAAGGAAAATCAATTTTTAGTGCCTTTATAGGTCTTGACTTATCATTGATTCGTAGTGACTTAACATAAAGACCTTATTAATTGTCTACATAAAAAAGCTAGTCAAACCCACCGGTCACATGGAGTGTATTCCTAAAAAAGTGGGTGACGCAAGGGTTAGGTTTTAGGCTCCCACCGTGCAGCCGAAGCGCACTGATGAGTGGATGGCCAAGTGAGACTCGGAAGGGAGGCGACATGATCACCACACTTCCCGCACTTTGGCTTCTCCGAAGGGTAAAAGGGTGTACGTGCGGTGTGACACGGACTCTAGTGGTAGTGTGAGGTAAAAAGTCTAATTCCTTTTAAGGAAAAAGAGAAAGATTTTTTATTTACATGAAATGCATGCATGCAATGCAAATGCTTAAGAGTAAAGAAAATAAAAAGAAAGCAAAATACAACACCACAAAGGAAAACGAAAGTCTGACCCACTTAGTTTGAAAAAGTTTCAAAACAGTCCCCAGCGGAGTCGCCACTGTGAATACCCCGTCCCGATGCAACGCGCATTCGGAGGTTTAAAATAATTAATTATATAAGTCGGATCGAAATAGGATATTCATTTAGTGATACTCGCTTTAAACCATATTAAAAATATTAGTTTAATTTTGAGAGTCGCCACGCCACTTTGATATAGCCCAAAGCTTTGAAAAAAGGCTAAACAGTTAATTGGGTTCGGGGGTCAAGTTACAACAGAAGAAGAAACGTTATCACTCCTATTGCCCGACGAATCGGTCTTTCTAGCATGTGGGGTGTTGGTTGTGTGCGGTGTTTACGGGAATAGATAGAAGAAGCGGGATCATGCATAAGGAGGAGGGGAGAGAAAGAATTAATTGATGATCACACCCTAGAACCTTTGAGTTAGGCCCTCGGAAGGTGCACCAATCAACGTTCATCCTTGGGGGATTGTTGATCATGGGACAATTATAACTAAGGTGGAAGGAAAGAAATAGTTCCTAGATCCATTGGGTTTCTTAGGGCGAAACCTTAGATCATCCTCGGCTATTACATATTTAAATATATTAAAACAACCCTAAATCTAGCATATATGACATAAGCAAGAAATAAAGTAATTAAAATACTAAGCATGCAAATAATAAATCTAGCATAATAATAAAGACGATAATAATAAAGACGGAAAAATAAACAGAAGACTTACCTAATGATGGCAAGGCTTTTGGATTGAATCTATGAAGATTCGAAGAGAGTAGGAAGAACTGCGGGTAAAACAAGTGTAGTCTCGTTTCTTCCGAGTGAATTGTGTGTTGAGAAAATATTTAGACTTAGAAAACTCGAGTTTAGTCTCAAGTTTTCTATGGAGGAAACCTCAAGTTTTGTCTTGAGTTTTCCGTAGAATCATTCTGTGTTCAAAGTGTGAGGCGGAGTGGAGTTTATATAGTGAAAGGAATTGGGGAGGAACGGTTACGAAAGTGATGTGGGAAAACTGAAAGGGTCGATCGGCCTTAAAAATAAGATTCGATCGGCACAAAAATAAAGGGTCGATCGGCCTTAAAATAAGGTCCGATCGGCACTTAAATTAAGGTTCGATCGGCACTTAAATTAAGTTCTGGCGGCGGCTGATAAATGGTCGATCGGCCAAGTTTGGGCTTAGGGTCGATCGGCACAAATTTGGCCCAATCATGCTTTGGCCCAATCAGCCGGCAACTGGCCTTCACCTTGGCCCCAAATGCTTTCTCCTTGGCTGGCCCTCCTTGTGAAAAATGGCCTAGAAAAAGCTCGGCCACTTCCTAAACCTTGGCCACATGAAAATGATTTTGTGCCATTTCTTATCCGTTTCGTCTCGCGATTTTCTCGTTGCATTTTGGCCACTATAATGACTTCTTTTGCACTTCGCTCTTTAGGATTTTATCTTTCATTTAATCCCAGGAATTTTTATATATCAAATTCGTCCAAAATTTCCATATTTCCCGTTTAGTCCCTGAATTTTCCATAAATTCCAATTTGGTCCAAAAAGCTTCCAAGTGCCAATTTAGTCCCAAATTTTCCCGAATTGCGCTTCAGTCCCTGTACTCATTAAAACACTTTTTTCGGACCGGGTACTAACAATGCCCAATCAATATCAAAGTGCAACAATTTATGAATACACTAAACAATGTCAACAACCATTTTTATAACATCAAGTAAGGAAATGAGGGATCATAAACCTACCCTACAAATTCCATATACAAGGATACAAGACCTAAATGAAGGTTCAAGTTCAATTACCAAGTGGGAGTCTTAATTTATAAGTGGCCAACAAACTTGCTAAACGATCCTAGTTTAAATTAAGAAAAATTTGGTTCTGTGGTCTTGGGCGACCGCTTAACCACTTCGGGCGACCGCCCAAGTGGACTTCAAGGGAAATTGTGGTTTACGCCACTACGGGCGATCGTCATCACTGGGCGACCGCCCAAGTGGACTTCAAAGGAATTAAGACCTCTCGCCATGATGGGCGGCCGCCCAAGCCCCGTACGGGCGACCGCCCAAGCCTCCTCCACCCCATTTTTGATTTTAACCCTTTTTAACCTAGTTCTTCTTTCCTCTACCATGGCTTACTACAAGAACACCCAAGAACACCTTCATCTTACCAAGTCCCATTCAAACTTGTAAACTCAAACCCAAGTAATCCTAGATTATTTATCTCTACCTTTCATTTCACCCATTTCCAACCCTTTAAATGATCATTCCTTAAACCCTAACTTCAACCAATTTCATTTTCCAATCATTCAACACCCATTTGGGTTTCCAAGCAAGGAATCATCATTTCAAGAACAAGAACAACATTCAAGGAACTTATGAACAAGTAGAGGAAGGGAATCATAACAACTCACCTTAGGGTTTGCAATGGAAGGTTGATCTTTCTAGCTAGATGGATTCCTCTAGGTGATCCAACTCCAAAGGTGCTCTTAGATTTGATTTTGGTGAAGAAATGCCTTGGACTCAAAGCTTGGGAGAAGGCTTCAATGGTGGTTCTCTATACTTCCTCTAGGATGAAAGTGTAGTGAATGAAGGAGAAGGGGGGAAGGGAGTAAGAGAGGTGATGGGGGAAGGACACTTGGCAAGAGGAGGGAAGAGGGAAGGATTTTGGCCCCCCCATCAAATAACCCAAGGCTTTCACCCTACTCAAATTAAATTAAAATAAACATTATCCCATTAATTCATCCTACTCAATTAACCTCCCCATATTATTTAGCATTTTCCCATTTTTTTTATTATTTCCCTTAGTTTCTTTATTTAATGTCCAATAAATTCTCATAAGGTCCTAAATTTACTTTTCACTCAATTTATCTTAAATTAAGAATTTAAAGACATAATTGAACACATAAAGATAACATAAATATTAAATGCATATAATTAAGTATTTAAAATGAGTGCTTAGGGTTGGGGTCGTCACACCTCCGAACTCAAAAATCTCATCACACAACAACCTTTAAACTAAACAAAGCCTTTTCTCAATGTTTTGGGCTATATCGAAATGGTGTGGCGACTGTACAAACCAAAAAACGCAGCAACGACGAACTAGCGCGAGATGCACGGTCCACATGCCGGATCCGGGTAATTTTAGTAGTGAATTGGTCATAGGGAAGATAATTGTGAATCCATATTACGCTAATCCTATCATTTATATGCTAGTTTATGTTGATCACCTATCTTATATTATTATTATTATTTTATTGCTTTTATAATAGTTAAATAACTTAGAATTAATCCAAGTCATTATGGTTCAACCTTTGTCTTATGCATATTGCAATGACGATAGCTCATGCACTTACGAGATATTATAATTTTGTCTATCAGCGCGCTAAATGGCACTTCAGAATATGTCACGGCAAGGAAAGCTTCGGGGTGTTGCCGACCCCAACGTGGTGGTGCTAGTGGTCAACCGGACTACTAGAGCTTCTCTAGCCACATGGTGTGGTGCTCTCCAAACTGGGGAACTCCATCAGCGCACTCCTGCTGGCAGAGGCTACGGTGGTGAAAGAGATCGCAGTATTCCATTGGTTCAGACTTTCGAAGATGACAAGGATGATGCGGGGAAAAAGAGGTCCCACTCTAGTGCTGAGGGCCAGAGTAAGGATACGTAGCCCAGGGTTCAATCCCCTAAGGTTATTACTGTGGAGAACTCCACCAGCTCGCCATTGAGACCTAGCTCGATTTGCGGATTTCACTACACATTAGTCAACATAAATTCCAGAGAGAAAGCGTGGGAGATGAGTGAGAAATTGGGGAAGGTTTCTCCCGTTCAAGGCGTGGATCTGTATGCCCACGGGGACAGTAATTCGGTGGTGGGGCGTTTTCTTTTGAACAAGCTCTACTGTTCGGATTATTACAAGACTGTTCTCCTGAAGTTTAATCCCTCCGCCTTAACGGGAAACACTGGTCTAATGGCCGCGGAGGTACTTTCTCTTCTTTTTTTTCTCTCTTCGTGTTTTCGTTTATGTATTTTTCTCACACTGATCCTCTTTTTCAGATAGCTAATGATTCTATGAGACTGAGGGAGATTACTGATGAGCAAGTCGCGGTCATCACAGAGAGGAATGGCCAGCTAGGGAAAGTTGTGGAGGAGGTGAAGGCTCTTTCTCAATCTTTGAGTGAGAAGGAGTCTGATCTTAAAAATGCTCATGATCAATTTAACCAGTCCCTCAAGGCATTGGAGCGGACAAAGGGGCAGCGTGACGAGTTCCGCAGTCACAAAGAGAGGTTGGAGGCAGAAAATAAAGAATATTCCTTGAGATTGGTGGCAGCAGAGGCACGAGTCAAATCCCTAGAAACTTAAGTTGATAAGCAGTCTGATGAGCTCGTAGAGCTTAGAAGATATATCTTGGAGAAGGACTACGTGTTGGCCCAAGCCAAGAAGGAGGCTGTAGAAGAGTTCCTTAAGTCGCAGGCTTACAATGACCTTATTAGCAAGGAGGGCTCTTCTCAGTATGATGCTACAAGCAAGACCCAGATGAGGAATTTTGCTACCACGGGCAAGTTCACTGCTGAGCAATTGGCCATAATAGGGTCTCTTGTCGCACCGGACTTGGATTGACTTCCTCGGCATGCATTAGTTCCTCTTCCTGAGGAGGACTTGAAAATTTTGGATATTGCACGGTCTCCCTTCTGCCTTTAGTGGCCGTGGTCACCGCCACCTCCTTATTAGATCAGTTGGATACATTGAGGTGGGTGATGAAAAGCTTTCATTGGATGATGCGGCTGCCTGGCTTTTTCCAAATGGGCCTACGGTCAGCGAACTCATCCCTAATCGGCCTGCTCCTACCTTAGCTCCAACTCTAGCCTCCATTCCTAAAGGCCAACAGAACTAAGATTCAAGCCAGGCTGCGACCTGACGAACTTAATGTAAAAGGGTTGTTTTTTAGTTTACTGTTATGAACAATTTTACTTTATTTATGTAATAGAATTAGTTTGTTATCTATTCACAAATTATAACATCTTTCTTTATCTATTCATGTCTTAACCCGTTTTAAAGGCATTATTATGAATATATGTTGTCTCATTTTTTTTAAGAAAATATTATTCTGCCTTAGTCATTTTCAGACCGTGTGAGACTTATCAACTCCTTATTTAACTGATGTTTAGTTATCTGGGAGTTAGCCTTATAAAATATGATCACAATTTGTATTTTCTCGTAGACCTTAGGTTCGCTTTAATCTGTTTTTGAGTCTTACTGTGAACGTTTTCTTACATAATATTTCACCAAAGTGATTTTCGCGGTCTGGACCCTTAGGTCAACACGAATGTGAGATAACTTAATGCAAGGTCCTCATATATGAGCATGCGGAGTGCGGTCTGAATACACTCCGCGCATCAGCAGATTTTGATAGTGATGGCATCCGTGATTTGGGTGTAACCCTACGGGTATTCATTCTGTAAGCCAAAATTTTAGAAAAATGTATTTTTAACACTTTGGGAAAAAACATGTTTTGAAAATTGCATTGTGTCACTTTTTTGTGTAATCGAAACTTATCACACATCTTGACACTCTTTAATACTACAACAAACACTCTTTAAGACTCACCTCACATTATTTAACACATGAACCGGCACTTTTCAAACACATGCACCGAAACTTATCAACACATTTTGACACTTTTAAAAATACAACTGATACTTTCTAACACTACACCTGACATTTATTTAACATATGGACCGACACTAACAAAACAAATGCACTAACACTCTTTAACACTATCACTAGCACTCTTTTTAACACTCCCACTTATAAAAATCTTAGGCACCACTCGAGAGCCTAATTGATATCTTTATTAGATCTCAAAGTTACCTTCAATTTGATATGCGGTGGATTTCATGGTTCATTCATAGTCAAAATTTGCATCCATTGTTGTGCATGTACTCAAACGAGTTCATAAACTCAATTACGTATTAACTAGCACTCAAAAACACATGCACTGACACTCTTTATTGCTTAAACATGCATTGGCACTTTTATTGCTCACACTACTGATAGTGCCCGTGTAAGTTTTTTTATGACAACTATATTGTTTTTAAGTGTTAGTGACAAAGTTTGTTGAGCCGGTCCTAGTGTTTTTTAGCACTAGTCCAAGTGTTTTTCAGCTGTCCAAATGTTTTTTTAGTGATAGTGTTTTTTAGTGCACATTGAGAGTAAATTTTCACTTATTCACAAAAATGTCGGGCAAAGTTTCTCTTATTTATAATTAACTGGTGATAAATAAAGTAGCCCCTCAAATATATATATCGTCCATGTTTAATTATCTAGAAAATGTGAAATATTTGTCTAACATACATTTTGAAAATACCTTTTTTCTAATCAATTAAAAAACACATTTTTAATAAGAATTATATGTAATTACAATACACATAATCTATTAATCTATTAAATATTACTAAAACAATTATCACTGACATTGGAATACTTGGCAACACCGTTAATGTTTTGCCTTCAAAACCACTTGCTAACATCATTCTTCAAAGTCAATTAAATAAACTATAACTAATTACTTTAATACTTATATATCTGCATTAATTGTTGTGAAATAAATTTACTCTATCCTATTTGAATTTAATTCTACCACAACCTCCTCTCTCTCTCTCTCTCTCTCTCTCTCTCTCTCTCTCTCTCTCTCTTTCATTTTATTTTATTTTTTACTAGAAGTACAACCGCGCTATGCACAACAATTTCTTCGAATTAGCAGTTGAACATTACAAAAGAAAACTGCTTCATATAACAAACATTGAAGAAAATCTATATTTTTCAACAAAAGTATATTCACATTTTAATACGGAGTATATTTTTTTGTTCAAAAATAAATTGGAAACTTATCTTTTCTCATATTTTTTGGCTCGTTTATCCATCAAAATATATTTATCAATCCCAAAAATTAAGATAACAATTAATGCTTTCAAAATATTTCAATTATTAAGCTTAAAACACGCATCGCACCATTTTAGACATTCAGTTTCCTTATTTTGAATTTTGAAAATAACAAAAAAAAAAAAACGAAAAATACCATTATACAACTCATTAATTTCCAAAGTGAACTTGTCCATCCAAAATGGAAGCGTGAGAATTACAGATACTTTTGATATAAGAGTAATTATCTCATTTTCTTTTTTTCTCTACTCAATTATCTTCTTTTATATAAATTGAAATTATTGATAATTTTATTTTATTTTTTCTATTATGACTTTTTTTTAGTAATCATCCATATCATTTATTTCATTTTTGTCACATTTGTTTAAGCAAAATTCTTTTTTATCACATAGAAAATAAAATAAAAATCTAAATCTCGTAACAAAATAATTTTGGTAACTTTTTTTTGGAATAATTGTGTTAACTTTTCAAAATAACAAATCTTAATTTTAAAATGGAATGATAAACAATAAATAAAGATACAATTGGATAGTAAAGACGGTGTTTGAAGAAAATCAATCTTTCCAAATTTTTTAAACAAATTTAACACTTAAATTGAACTTGCATTAATTTTTGTCCCAACAATCATAAAATATATAACAAAAAATTAAATATTTTGCTAAACATAATATTAGTAGTAACAAAATAATTATTTATAAATATACTCCTATAAAAAATCATTTTTTAAAAAAAGCTAATGAAGTCTAACTGTCATTTTTGGACTGTCTAACAAAAACATAGACGAATTGTGCTAAACATATACATATATTTAAATTTATATTATATTATACTCCCTCCCTCTGTCCCATAAGTCTTAAGAAAACTTTTCATTTTGGGCGTTTCATAAGTCTTAAGAAAGCCCAAAATGAAAATTTTTTATCATTATTATATTGGGCCTACCCCACCCAATTATCACTAATAAAACTAAATTAAGACCCAGCCCAATTAACCCTCCCTAATTAAATCAAAAACAACTTGAACTGGCTCAATTACATTTCCATCAAACAAACCCATTTCCATCAAACAAACCCTAACCCTATTTTCATTTCATCTCTCTCTCTCCCTCTCTCCATTCTCATATTCTCTCTTTGTAACTCCTTTCGTTTCTCTCACAGCGCCGCTCTCACAAACCCTAAATTCATGCCATGGATTCGTCGGATTTAAATGATTCCGACAGGGATCTAGGCTTTCCCCTCAATTTCGATTCATTTCCACCGCTGTGTTCTAGCCTCGAATTTGTTCCTCTGTGTTCTAACCTCGAATCCCTATTTTCCATACCCAATTCTTCTATCGCCAACGATGAAACTGTGAAAGAGTCGCCGGAGGATGGTTGTGAGCTGGTGACAGAGTTGCCGGAGAAAGTTTGTGAGTTGGTTGCGCCAAAGAAACGGTTTGGGGAAGAATTTCCTGGCCTTAGTCCGGATTCTTTAGATCCGGCCATACGGGAGGCCTATTGGAAGGCTTTGGGACACCGTCACTGTCTCCAAATGTTGGGGATAATGTTCCCTTGGTCGAAAGGCCCTAACCCAGATGTTAGTCCATATTTTCCGGATACAGAAGCTATTCAACTCATGCTTCAGATCCGAGGAAAAGAAATCCAAGAAGGAAAAAAGGTGTAATCTCTCTATTTCTGGTATTATTTGAAAACCTAGGAATTTACTCGTGTGTAAGAGCATGTTGTTGATTGTGATTATGGGGAATTTTGTGTGAAATGATGATGCTCTTTGTTTACTTGAGACACATGTGTTTATGATTGGTGTTTTTATTTGATACAAACAGATTACTATGCTTCGATTATTGCCTAGGGTTGATTGATTGTGTTTGGCTGGGACTTTGATTGTGGTTATGTTGCCATTTGATTGTTTTTGGATGAAATGTGCATTTGATGTGCTTGGAACTGGTGAAATGTCCCTCTGTTTTACACTTGGTAATGGTAAAATAACTTGAGAGTAACTCGATGATGATCATTTTCTGAGAGTCAAATTTTTACAAAAACAAAAGCTCTCTTTTTATGAGAGTGTTCATGTACTCGGAACATTTCTTACACTTAATTTTGGTCACAAACCTAGAAAGGTTACTCAGTGATGATTTTTATCTGAGAGTACATTTTTCAAAAAACAAAAGCTCTCTTCTTTGCTGAGTTTGACCAAACTGCTTCAAAGAAATACCTCTCCAAGTGCTAATTCTGACATTATGCTTTCTAGGCCATCATGTTGCCCCTTCTCTTGAAGATATTTGATGCAATCAACTACCATACCCAATTCAACTTGTCTGTCAGTTTCTAGTTCACCAGCTCTCAACAATCTATCTTTTCCAATATGGGGAACATCAAAGTTGTTTTCACCTTTTAACTTCATGATTTCGAGCATAGAAAGTTGTAAGCTAACAAAAATTTTGTTGAGAGTAACTGGTGAAAGATTTTCAAAAGCAACTTTGACTGCAGTAACTAAGTCATCAACTGTCTTGGCTTGAACATCTGTTTTGAGTGTGTCAATCGACCTGAACCATCCAAGATCATTGATGTTCGTATCAGGGGAGTTTGGTGGTTGAAATTGTAGTTGAATGTTCCATCCATCTGCGCTTGCTGCCTCTCTAAAATCTTGATCTGAGTTCTTGATATGTGGTGGGGCATTGTCCCATTGTATGATGATATTCTTTGATTCATTTGCTGGCCATTTAGATTTTATTGTAGGAATAACCTGCAATAAAAAAAACATGGTTAATCTAAAAAAAAAGAGAACATTGCTGGAAAAATAAATGAGTTTTGACTTTGCTTACATTTCTGAGTAGCATCTCCTTTGTCACTGTTTTGTTGATTGACGCCATTGCTTTGGTCACCATTGTTCCAGCAACTCTATTTATGCTACTCCTCTTTGCTGGCTCTCTTTTTGTAAATGGCCACATGCCTATCTTTCCATCAAACAAAAGAACCCCTTCATTTGAATAAATGGGCCTACTAACTGCACACAAGAACATTACCTTAGGGATGTACCTTTTACTTTGGCATGATCTATGAGGTTCAATTTCTCCTGGACACATGTAGTATCTTTCCATTGCTTTTGTCAAGTAAAACCATTTTTCATCAATGTGTATGACATGGAACATGCTCTTAAACTAAAATTTACTAAGAGAAAAATCCCATTTAAGCCATGATAAACTGAATTCAGCCTTGCATATTTATTGGCTTCGGTTAATGACGGAGTGATTGCATTCGTGTGAGCCCTGATCACACCCTTCTTTTTCCATCTCCCAACAGTGCTCTTACTCACTCCCAATGCAGCCCCCAAATCTCTAATTGTGCCTCTTTGTCGATATGAAATTGTTTTCATCTTTGCTTGATCTAACTGGACACTTATTTTTCTTCCTGTAATCTTTTTTGAAGTCAGAGACAATGGAGCATTTCCTCCCATTTGACGCCGGACTTCTATCCACATCAAGTACACCGTCGAGAGAGAAACCGCGAACATCTCCGCAGCTTCCTTGATTTTGCCCTTTGGGAGATTTCCACCATCAGCGTAGGCTAACAAGTATTGGCCCAGATGGTTCCTCTGTGTTGCTGTTAAGTCGGCTCTCCTCACCATCTGTTTTGATTTTTGTCTTGGTAAAATTTTGGTGGAAAAATGGTTTAGTACTCCCTCTGTTATGAATTTGTAAATTAAGAAACTGTAAACAGTGAATGCCTTATTTATAGGGGCACTTTTGAAATGGTGGGAAGATTATTTTTGGTGGGAAAATGGTTTTGTTTGGTGATCCTGATAAAATTTTGAAAATCCCTCTGTAAATTATGAAACTGTAAACAGTGAATGCCTTGTTTGATTTGACTTCTCTAGTTTGAATTTTAATTTTGGGGGGAACTGATTAAGAGTTAATTAAAAAGGTGAATTAACTCTTAATTTTTGACCCACTTGTCCTTTTGGAATAAAATAGTGATATTCCTTAAGTCCCGTGCCAAATGGAATCTTCTTAAGCTCTATGGGGCGGAGGGAGTATTTAAGAGTGACTTCAAACTATTATATTTAAAAGTGACCACAAATTTACTATATTACATGAAAAAAATCGTAGTTTAAGAACGTTTTTAATGCATTTTCATTAATTTTGTAAATTAATACTCCCTCCGTCCCGCTACAAATCACACACTTTCCTTTTTGGGTGTCCCGCTACAAATCACACACTTTCTAAAATAGCAAAAAATCTTTACTATTTCCTCCACTCATTCTCTCTCTTATATTATTTTAATACTCACAACACTATTATAATTTAATATTCCCTCCACTCATTTTCTCTCCTATTTTACTTTTACACTCACAACATTTATATCATTATTTTTTTTTCTTTCAATTATTCTTTTTCCAACATATTATTCATAAATTAAAATATGATTGCGGCTAATTAGGGTACATATTTTTTTATTTTTACTCACATTTATAAAATTTAAAAACAAATATGGCTAGTATAAGACTCTGTTTGTTTCGACGTAAAACATTTTTCGAAAAACGTTTTTCGAAAAATATTTTCCTGTAAAATGTTTTACGGAGGTAAGGCGTAAAATATTTTACGGAGGAAGGGTGTTAAATGTTTTTGGCTGTTTGGTAAGGAAAATATTTTTCGAAAGGACGTAAAATGTTTTATTTTATTTTTTATTATTAATATTATTATTTTTTATTATTATTTATTATTATTTTTAGTATTATTATTTATCATTATTATTTATTATTTTTTATTATTATTATATTATTTTTTATTTTTTATTTTTTTTTTTATTTTTTTATTATTATTATTTTTTTTATTTATTTAATTATTATTATTATTATTATTATTATTATTATTATTATTATTTTATTATTTATTTATTATTATTTTATTATTTATTTATTGTTATTTTATTATTATTATTTTATTTTTTATTATTATTATTTTTTTATTATTATTATTTTATTATTATTATTATTATTATTATTTTATTTATTATTATTATTATTATTATTTAATTTATATTATTATTATTATTACTAGTATTGCACCCATGCGTTGCATGGTATAAGCAAAATTTTGTTATATCAACATATTTTGTTTAAATGATGTTATATAATTATAATATATTAATTATGAGTCCAAAATAATTTATAATAAAAAGTTAAAACTAATGAAAGTATAGGTTATAATTATTTAACCAACACAATGAATATTATAAATTTTGGAATCTTTAGGAACTTTAGTGATTATTTAAATAGGAATTGTTATTTTAAATTATTTTTCCTTAAATGACTATTTTACTGTTTTGTTATATTACTATTCATTATATAATTATAAAATTGAAAATTGGGAATAGCTAGTGTATTTATGCATCTTTGCTCAAATAAATATTTTTAAAATATCCCTAAATCAAAAGTTTGATATTCATTTATTTTTTATTCTAAAAGGACAATTCATTTGAATTTGAAGTATTCGCTTTGGGAAAGAAGATAAATATTTTCATTATTCACTTTTAAACATTTTATTTACGATAATAAAATAAATAATGAAAGAAATTTAGTAAAAAAATGTTAAGAAGAAAGCTTTTTATAAAAAAAAACAATTTTAAAACAAAAATTTCTTACATTGGAGTTCATTAAGAGACAAAGTAGTAATAATTAAAACAAAATCATCTAATTATTCAACATATTTAGTAGCCTTATTATGACAACAATTGTATCGACTTTTGGTATTTTTTATAATTTGTATAATTTTGATATAATTAAATAAACAAAATCAAAATTAACAACTACAGTTAAAACTAATGTAACATTTATCCAAATTTTTAATGAAATAAAATCCAAAAAAAATAAATCTTAAATCAACACGATATAACGGCTCGTTCGTCGAAAGGTGCATGACACCGTAAAGTTTTTTTTTTTTAGAAATGTGACGCCTGAAAGTTAGCAAAGTCTCATATATATTAATATTTTCATCTATATAATGTGGGGTATCAATAAAACCAGTAAAATAGTAAATAAAATAAACATGAAATAATAAAATTTCATTTATATAAATAGGGCGATCAACAGAAAAGTTTAGTTAGATTATACTCCCTTCATTCTATTATAAACTACACACTTATTATTTGCTCGGAAATTAAGGTAAAATGTTAGTTGATTGAGTGTTGTAAGTATGGAAAATGAGGTTGGATAGAGAAAATGAGTTGTTGTTCTAATTATGATATGCGAGTCTCATTAATATAAATATAATAAATATTTCAATTTTAGAAAGTATATACTCTCTCCGTCCCATCCGACTTAGGACAATTTTTCATTTTAAGTGCCTCACTCGACTTATAACATCTCAAATATGACAAGCTTATATTATTTTTATATTCAATGAGAATCACTTGTTATACTAATAACACCAATCTCCTTATTATGCGCCTCAATCGTTCTATTTCATATTTTACTTTTTATACTCACAATACCTCATCCACTCATTCTCTCCTCTTATTATGTTAATATTTCTTAATTTATGTGTCGTAAGAGAAAATTCTAAATTGGGTGAGATGTAAGGAGTAGTTTGTAGTGGGATACCCTGTGAGAAAAGTGTGTAGTTTGTAGTGTGACAGAAAGAGTATATTTCTTAAAATTAAATAAATAACTTCAAAAGTATCCATGTTGATTATTTATTTTTTTGGGAAAAAATCAATATTGATGTTAAAAATAAAAAAAAGGTTGATGATAAGGATTAAGAATTGAAGGATCTTGTTAAATTGAATATAAGCCCAATTATTTTGCAATATATTTTAGTTCTTTTTTCAAAAACATTTATTAGGAAAATATTAAAAAGACTATTAACAATAGCTTCTAGAATTGTCACTATTTTGGAGGGAATTTTTTTTTTTTTTTGAAATGAAAGAATACCAAAAGACACTATTCTCTTTATATATATATATAGATTATTATTAATTTATTATTATTATTTTATTATTATTATTAATATTATTATTTTTTATATTTTATTTATTATTATTATTATTATTATATTATTAATATTATTTTTTATTTTTTTATTATTATTATATTATATTATATTATTATTTTATTATTATTATTATTATTATTAGTAGTAGTAGTAGTAGTAGTGGTAGTAGTAGTGGTAGTAGTAGTGGTAGTAGTAGTGGTAGTAGTCGTGGTCGTAGTGGTCGTAGTGGTAGTAGTGGTAGCAGTGGTAGCGATGGTGGCGATGCTTGATAGTAACGATTGAACGGCGATGCTTGATAGTAACTTGATGTGAGAAGCGGCGGAGAGAAGCGGCGGCAGCGGCAGCGGTAGTAGTGGAAGCGGCGATGGCAGCGGCAGCGCGGCAGCAGCGATATGCAGCGGCGGCGGCAGTGATAGTAGTGGTGGTAGTAGTGGTGGTAGTGGTGGTGGTAGTGGTGGTAGTAGTGGTGGTAGTAGTGGCAGTGGCAGTGGCAGTGGCAGCGGCAGTGGCGGCAGTGGCGGCAGTGGCGGCGGTAGCGGTAGCGGTAGTAGTGGTAGTAGTGGTGGTGGTGGTGGTGGTGGTGGTGGTGGTGGTGGTGGTAGTGGTGGTGGTAGTGGTGGTGGTGGCGGTGGTCGCGGCGGCGGCAGCGGCGGCCGGCCGGCGGCGATGGCACGATAGCAGCGGTATAAGCAGCGGCAGCGGCAGCAGCGGCAGCGGCGGCAGCAGCGGTAGCAGCGGCGGCGGCGATAGCGATAGCGGTGGTAGTAGCGGTGGTGGTAG